>JAODAL010066126.1:0-2500 GCA_025379985.1 Phyllomedusa bahiana | reverse complement strand
ACATGGGGGTGGTAGCATCATGTTGTGGGATTGTTTTGCTGCAGGAGGGACTTCACAGTGCACGTCACAAAATAGATGGCATCATGAGGAAAGAAGATTATGTGGCAAAACTGAAGCAACATTTCAAGACATCAGCCAGAAAGTTAAAGCTTGGGCTGAAATGGGTGTTCCAAATGGACAATGACATGAAACATACTGCCAAACTGGTTACAAAGTGGCTTAAGGATAACCAAGTCAAGTTTTGGAGTGGACATCACAAAGCCCTGATCTCAATCCGATTGAAAATTTATGAGCAAAGCTGAAAAGGCAGATGCAAGCAAGGCGACATCATTCAAGATTATTGTTCTGAATGTAGATGATGGTCTGTGCATTCTCAATGGAAACGTCCAGTGTTTCACTGTTAATTTGACCAATGCCTTTCAGAATCTCTCAACGATTTTCTGGTTAACTCCGCTCAGCCCAAGACTTTAGAAGAATTCATGTGCCTCAGCCTGAGGTCCCTATTCGGCATGGCCAATGCTTATAAAAACACAGTGAGGAACATACAGGATTATTTCTCACCTTCTATGCCACAACCTTGTTATCTGACCAGGAACCCATGCAGCCGGAATCTACTATGTCTGCTCTAAATCGGAGATCATTCTGAAGACCGAGATTGGGCATTTATTGTGTAGTTGTGGGTCATATAATAAATAATTGTCCTAGAAGTCAGTTCCGGTACTTCAGACCCCTAAGAAAGTTCTTTTGCCTGCAAAAAATTTTTTAATAGTAAAATGGTTTCTGGTAACCCTTTTGTTGATTGTGGTTCTCTAGCTAGTTTTTTTGATTCCTGCATTGTTCACAAACTGGTAATCCCATTATTGCAACTCATGGTTCCAGTTAATGTATTTGATGTGGATAACACCCCTGTTTCTCAGAGGGTAGTTAGGTTTTAGATTCCACCAGTTACCTTAGAAGTAAGAACTACACACTCTGAACACATTTTTTTGTGCTTGACAATTTGTCTGCAAATGTAATTCTGGGCTTATCATAGCTACAGTTACACAACCCTGTTATTGACTGAGAGAAATCAGATCTGATTAGTTGGAGTCCTTGATGTCAAAAAGATTGTTTGAAGTTATCTGTTTCTGCTATCTATTCCGAATCACCATTTCCTGAATATGTCCAAGATTGTGTTGATGTTTTTTCTAAAATAAGTGGTGACTCACCACATAGATCAGATGACTGTGCCATTGAAATTACTTCCTAAGGCTGCTTTCAGACAATACAGTTTTGGTGCAGTTTTAACTGCGCTCCAATTAAACTGTCTTTATTACCAGCAAGCTTCTTTCAGTTGTCTAAATTGTTCGGAAAGGTTATTCATATAAGTAATCAATGACTGTGTTTGAAGTCTTGTGGATTACACACACAATAATTTATTACTCACTTTTCAAACATTTTATATAAGTAAAAAAAAAAAAATAATGCTAGGAATAAAGGGAGTTTAATTGGAGTTTAGTTAAAACTGCACCCAAAAACTTGCGCTTTTGTGAAAGCAACCTAATGCTCAAATGGGGGGAACCGGGTTTGAAGTTTCTCTTGTAATAAGACATGGAACGCATTGTTTTTATACTGGAATAAAATAATTTTTAAGCATACACTGACAAGGATCTGGCACTGTGATCCTGCCGAATAAGATCCCAGGGAATAACTTCCTTGCAGTTGTCTAATGTTAACATCCTGGATGGGCAGGAATATAATCTTTCTGTGGCACAGAGAGGCTGATAAATTGTTGCAAAGTTCCTCTTAGCTTCCTGAGTTACCATGGAGACCGATGTTGTCCAAAAGTACTTAGGTTTCCACTATTTCTTTTCATCTTGCCTCTGAGAACACTAATCTTTAGCCCTTCTCACCAACCCCTCTTGGAAATTATTTGTACCTTCACAGTTCAGACTTAGGTTGTGTATTGAAGTACATAATTCTATTTTTGTGGTCACCTAGGAATCTTGTGAACTAAAAGACATATCTCACATTGCTATTGGTGGCCATCTCATGCTTGTGATGTTAATGCTTATGTTTCTACCTGTGAAATTTGTGCTTCTGTTAAGATCATTCGTGACCAACACCATGTTTCTACTGATACTTCTTTAGCAGTTATGACGTCAAGCCACGTTTTGGTTTCTTTCCCGTTTCTGGTCTGAAAATCTAGAGGTCAAGGTAAAATCTAATAAACTGTGCACAGTTTAGGCTCAGGGTCAGTCTAACTTGAAGAAATCCTAATTTGCCCTAAATACTGTAAATAAGAAGCGTTCTGTATGGCCTTTGTTCGGGATGGGCGAGAAGGTATTACACTCTACTAAGAATTTGAGATGGAGGATACCACGTCATACATCTCTCCTCAGAAAGTATATATATCCAGGTAATTCTCCCAGTGACTGAGATTAGAGCAGAACCAATCTAAGTTCTGAACCTGTGTCCAATCAATGGCTGATGTGGGTTATTTGTGGACGCTTTCCCTGTG
>JAODAL010066125.1:0-17906 GCA_025379985.1 Phyllomedusa bahiana | reverse complement strand
AGAAGCAAATAAAAAAAAGCCAGACACTAAGGGCGGACTTATAAAAAGGGGCAGAGTGACAGAGAAAAGGCAATTGAGAAAGTGAGTCTTCAACGTAGACCAAAAGGGGCATGAAAGTGAGCACAGGAGCGCGGCTGAAGACAAGAGAGAGGCTTTATAAAAGGGGGGGAGGGCAGCAAAAAAGGTTAACTGCAGGGCGACAAGAAGCCCTTTTAAAAAATTGCAGTCTTACCCCTTTAAATTTAAAATTTTTGGTTGCTAGGGAAAAGAATGCCACCCCTAGTAGTTAAATATTATTGTTGTTTCTTAAAACATAAAATAAAATCAGAAATAAATGCTACAAATTGCGATTTCTTACGCTTTCTAGAGAGGCGGGGAAAGTTTATCACCGCCCTGCCTCCTGTAGTGTACTCAGCTTCAAGAGTGGTATTACGCTCTGTCTTTTTCTCGCCCCTTACGGACGCCGGGGTTCGGGAATTGCAGGAGCCTTAAGGCTATGTCTCCTCGCAAAGTTAAATCCCATCGGAAACCCAAACGGTTTTTTAATGTCGCCGCAGTTTTGGTACAAAACGTTTTACACGCATTGGCAAAAAACTCATAAAAACCCAAATCCTAAAAGCTTCAAAAAATTGAGTTTTTTTGCCCACCCCTGTCAAAAGCTGCTGAATCAATGTCTTTTTTTTCTTACCTTTCTTTTTTTTTGGCTTTTTGCGCAAAAAAAGGGTGCGGGGGGTGCCCCTCCAAAGTTTGGATGGGGCCCCAGGCTTCTCTAGTTACCCCCCCGGTTGGGATGGTGTTCTTGGGGTTTGCTCAGCTTTGCCCCCAAACAGGGAAGCGGATCAATCCCAAAAAAAGTTTTTTTTGGGTTTTCATCTCGTCCATACCCCCCCCAATCCTCCTCGGATCATCCAATGGCATTGGCGAACTTCAAACTGTCCTGGACATGGGCTGGCGTGAACAGAGGGATCTTGCATGCCATGCAAGATTTTACTTATGGTAATCTTTGAGACTATTCAGGTCATTGACCAGGTCATTCTCTGTAGTTCTGGGCTGATTCCTGACCTTTATCAGAATCATCCTTACCCAGGAGGTGAATCTTGATGGACCCCCCAGGAAGATGCATCATCTTGTGCTTTTTTCATTTTCTAATAAAAGCACCAACAGTTGTTGCCTTCTGACCAAGCTGCTTGCCTATTGTTGTGTGCCCATCCCAGCCTTGTATAGGTCACAATTTTGACCGTTGTTCTTAGAAGCTCTTTGGTCTCGAGGCCAGAATTCTTGCTGGGGGGTAGTGTCAATACTTATTTTATAATAAAATTCAAATTAAGAGCGAATGTCCCAAAACGCAAATGCATGTTTTTGGGCTATTTTTTCACCAAAACCAATTTTGACGCCATATTCCAATGTAAATGATCTTCGTACCTAAAAAAAAAGGGGCTTCAATTTTGCAGCAAGTACGCAATTAAAAGCATGAAAAAGGAATAAAAAATTATCTAATAGTGAACGATATAGCCGTTTAATCCCCTTTTCAAACCCGGTTAAAAAAAACATTTAGACTCACCCGTTTTTTTGGAGTTCCTCCCTCATGGGTTAAAAAAACACTCTATCTCCTAAAAAAGAACCTATAGATAGCTTTAAACTTTCCCCTTGAAAATTTTTTTGTTCATCAAAGCTTTAAAGCAATTTGTTTTCAATGCATCCAGGGCTGGAAATAGGACAGTACAGGCAGTACTCCTGTCAGGGGCCCTGATCAAAAAGGGGCCCACTAATATGTTAAAAAACAGGAACTTGTAATGGGTGGGAGCTCCATTTGACTTGGCTGTATGGGGCCCTGAAACGGTTAATAGATGACTGATGGCAGCCCTGAAGGCAACTGCAGACCCTTGGTACTAAGACTAGTGGTAAATGCCTTTTTATAATGTTGACTATATGATTAAATTGGAGACTATAAGTTGTGGAGAAAGTGACACACTGAGTGTCTTTATTTTTAGTTTTCTTGTGTGTTTTGAGAAGATCAGATCGTGGAATCGTAGCGATTTTTTTTGTTGTTTTTTTTACAATATCCAAAATATTAGATGAATATGCTTCTGTCCTGTAATTTCTCACACACTGAATTTTCAATCTCAGGATAGTTATTCAAATTATTACAATTTCTCTTTGCCCTTGCAAGTTCACCAAAGGGTATATTGGAGATATGTCTGGGGTGACAAGAGGTAGCAAGCAACTTAGTGTTTCTGGCTATACCTGTTGCATGATTTCAGCCACCTTTTGCATGCATGTTGTTTCCATAGTATCCATAATGTGACTCCAAGAAATTGTCTCAATACATTGTATTTTTTTATAAAGGAAACAATATGCCAAATATTGCATTAATATCAGTATACCAGATGAGAGAACGATGGTGGTTCCTTAACAAAGATACATGAAAAAATATGAGATCAGCTCACTGTATTTCCTTTAGAACACTTGACTAGGTAGAGATGTGACAGGGAGAGACCATCACTCCAATTATGAGGAAGATACGGAGGTGATTGCCAACTCCTGGAAGAGTGGGGACTAAAATGTTATGTGTATTAAAATGTCCCCTGGTCTTCACAAGGGATCTAAAGTTCCCTTCACTACAAGAAACTACCCGGTCGCTACTGCCAACATGGTCACTTGCAATTGTCGTGTAGCTGTGGTTCCTGAGGGATAAACAGAGACGTGATCCGTCACAAGCAGAAGGACAGGGCAAGTGGAGTTTTATCGTAGTCAGATTACAGGCAGAAGGTAAAGGTAGGCAGTGGACAAACAGAGAGGTCAGGAGATGAGCCAGGATCAGATACTGGAATAACCTAACTAAAAGTTGCAAACTAATGCAGAGCCACACTAGCGAACTAGCAAGGAGGAAAGAGAAAGTGCCCTTTAAAAAAGGTCAGGCGACAGATGGTTGGTCCTCGGATATCCTGCACTGGCCCTTTAGACATGTGCATATGTCATAGATTAGGTCCCGCAGAGTAATGCTATGTTCACACGGCTTAACTGCGGGGCGTAATTACGCCCCGCATTACCCGTGTGGCCGGGGAGGAGCGGGGGAGGGGGGGCGGGGGGCCCACTTCCCCGGCCCCCATGAAATCCTGCTAACGGCGGTATACGCCGCTAAAAAAGTGAAATGTCAATTATCTCCCCCCCGGGCGTATTCCCAGCAGGAAAAGGGGGCGTAATCCATAGTTCTTAAGGAACTGTGGATTACCTAGTTACCAGGACGGATTCACCCCTAATTGGCGCACTCCGGCGCGTAATTACAGACCAAATCCCCCCGCAGATGGCTTAACATACCAAAGACACCGAGGGGACCGGTGGCAAGGGACGGCTGATGGACCTGATACAATAAAGAGCTAAACAAATGCCCCATGCAGCCAACGGAATTGGTCATGTAGCATTTTGTAGTACTGGATCCTGGGAAATAAGGTCCTGACTATCATGGAGCATTCAAGGCCTCGCTATTGAAGTATTCTGATGTATTCTCTCTAATCTGTCTCAAGGTCCTTTGGATTAGTATGAGAGTAGAAAGGCATAAAATTGACATACAGTAACTTCCAAATTGGGAAAAAGCATCAATCCCTGTCAGAAAGTCTTGTAAGAAAAAGGACCAAACATTATCACTACCTTTCTGTTTAGCTAAAAGGCAAATACATATATGTATATGGGGACACGGCCACTATGCAAAACAAGACAAAAATTAGCTAGCACTTGAAAACACAGCTGATACACATTCACTGGTGCAAACCGTTGTGGTTGCAGTACAAAAAGCAGAGTCTTCAACAAAATAACAGCAGCACCCAACAGGAACTTTTTTGCGCTGCAGCCACAACAGCTTGTACCAGTGTTTCAGCAGTTTTGAAGTTCTGGCTAATTGTTGTCTTTTTCTGCATCAGCCACAAAACAGTGACTATCTAAAAGATACTGACCCTGCAGACATCAAATTCTGAACTCAGGACCAAATTTTATGAGATTTTGGAGGGGTCAGAGGGCCTTTTACACAGGCTGATTATCAATCAGAAAAGTATTTGTAGGAACATTCCTTCCCAATCATTGCTGTTTAAAAAAATCCTATCAACCAACAACTAAGCAAACACCATACTGCTGATCATATTTTTTATGCAGTCATAAAAAGTTATTTTTCATGTATCCCCAAGTAAACAGGTGATGTGCGGGGCAATAATGGATATAACTAGCCACTATAAATTGCCCAGTGCTAATGCTTCTTTTATGAATATACCAAATCGACTGGCGCTCGTACCAGGCAAATTTCTGCTCATTTAGTAAAAGAAATCTTTAGGGTAAGTTCACATGGCTTAATTACGCGGGGTGTTTGGGAGTCGTGCTGATCGGCGTGTACTCCCGCGATGCGGGGGGAGCGGTGGCCCGCCGGACCAACTGACATGCGTTACTTGCGGCGCAAAGTAATGTCACTTATCTCCCCGCGCCTACAATACGCTCAGATTGTACGCGCGGGGAAAGGAGGCGTAATCCATACACCATCAGAACCGTGGATTACCATAATATTTGGGGCGCATTTCGCTCGTATTATAGCACAGTACGCCGTAAAATACACGGTGAAATGCGTCCCAAAATAAGCCATGTGAACCCTTAGACACAAGAGATCACAAGAGCCTTTATTATGTCCAATTGACTATAAGGCTTGGGCTACACAGTAACTGTGGGTGCAAGACATTGTGTAGCCAAGACTAGTGTTGCTTAAGTGCATTGCAGCTAATAAGGAAAAATACGCCCCTATTGTGCAAGGGTTTTGCTGCGGGGGGGGACCGTAATTTATCCCGAAGGATATTGATTTGGGAACCCCGCAGTAAAACTTTTTACATCTAATTAAAAAAAATAGGGGACCTGTGTTGGCAGAGTCAAAGAGAATAATAGAGCAGTCTTAATTTGACCTATATGCTGAATGTACACACTGTCAGGCACGTAGAGGGCACTTTTGGTTTTTGGTGATAAGGGGTTTTGTTTCGCAAACTGAAAAAAAGTGCCCACTTTTCCCTTTATGTCTCTGAAAAAGGACCACACAAATATCCCAGGATACCTTAAAAAACGTGAAAAAATGTAATGTGAATGGCTCCTTACAGGTTGCAACACAACTGCCTTCACTTATTACCAATTCAAAGACACTTTTCATCCATGTCCCCTTTGCCCAGTTGAGATTTATCAAGCTTAGGCTGGAGATGCTGGGCTGCATCTCTCTGTGACATCAGACTTTTACACATTATATTGGGTTTGTTTCACTATTTGAACACACATTTATTAGATTGATACTTTTGGTGAAGAGCAATAAGGCGCTAACACTTTTACAGTCCAAGGGAACCTGTCACATAGGTTATGCCCCCTTTGCGGGAGGCAGCAAAGCTAGGGGGACGCATGCTGTTCAGTGCTGTCCCCCTTTATTCTGAAAAAGCTGTAGTTTTAGAGGATTTAATGCTAAAAAATTGGCATTTTTTCAGCCAGAAAAGGGTTTTCATGGCAGGTTTAGCCCCACCCCCCAAAGGCTGCTCCACCCAAATGAGTTATTCACGTTTTTCCCTATTAAAAAGTAAGGGTTGTTCGGAGTTCTTTGATCCCCAAACCATTAAACAATGTGCAGTGTTTTACATTGCTCGCAATGTAAAACATGCATCTGCCTTCAGACAAGTGATCGCTGATGTGTTTTACATGCGTCTTTGGATCCGTTCAAAGAACCGACATGTCAATTCTTGATCTTTTGACCCCAGCAGAGCCTTTTTAAAATAACTAGGGTGTGGGTTTTTGCTGCAGCAAAACACCCCGATGTTGGATGCGTTATTCGAATCAAAAACGTATCCAAAAATGCTGTGTGAACATTCCCTAACAGGTTCCGCCCGTAAACCGGGCGGAAGAACGAACTGTTTTTTAAATTTTTTTTTGGAAAGTGGCGTGTCGTCACGTTTTTTTTTTTTTTTTTTTTTAGAAAATCCGTTTTGGGCTGCTGCCAAAATTTATATTTAAATCAATGTAAAAGGTTGATAGTCGGTTTACAAATCTGAAAAACGTCTGCAAAATACTTAAAAAACCCTGCCGTGGGGATGGGTCCTAAATATGCTGCATCTTACATAATAAGGGACACTGCATGGAAAAAAGCATGTGAAGGGGTTCCCCTTTTGTTTAAAAAAGACTGTGCCCCCATTTTATATATTCTCTATAAGCTAGTGCACATAACCCCTTTTGAACTCTGTTTAAATGAAGTTTCTAATCCCTTTCTCCTAAAACAATATATTAGTCCCCCCTTAAACCCTAACCATGTAGTTTGACACAAAAAAGTTTAAAAAAAGGCAAAGCAGGCGCCTTCTCCGCCATTCATAGGGTCTAGTCCGTTGCAGCCGGAAGTGCCCCCAAACGACCGGTCCCGGAGAAAAGGAGAGCAGCCAATCCCGAGCGAGCTCCCATCCACTTAGCCAATGGTTTGGATCGGTGGCGGGGCTTATGCTGCAATGAGCTGGGAACCGTTCCGCCTTTTTGCTTTCTCTGTTTTCTTTTTTTTTTTTCATGGGGGACGACAGAAAGTGGTCTTCCGCGTGGGAAAAAAAGGCAAAAACAAGGGCCGGATCATTCGTCTGCCTAGAGCGGAAAGCTCCCCAAGGTTTAAGAGTGTGGGTGGTGGGGGAAAAAGGTGAAATATTTGGTGGGGTGGGGGAAAAAGTGCATGGGGGCCATGTTGGGTCCCCCCCCTCCCCCTCTGGGCCGTTCTTTTTAGGCTGCAGTGCGGCCTGTTCCTGGAGTAGGCCAGCGCTCTTTACATCCAGCGAGCGGTTGCCCGTGCTACTGAGCTGTGTGAGTGCGTTTCTGCGGGGAACGTGTTTTTGTGGCGGGGTTATCCCTGGCTGCAGGGGAGGATCGGGCGGGAGCTCGCCCTCTGGGATGAGCCTCGTGCACTGTAGGATCCTGCGCAGTGGATGCTGCGATGGAAGCCTCCCTGCCGCCTTCTGGCATGGAGGTGGTTTCCTGGACAGAGGTGTAGAAGTGATTGTAGCCATCAGTCATTTTACTCCTTGAGAGATTCATAGTTATTCCATAATAACGTGGTTCTCATCTGCATTGGAGGTGAGAAGCCCTTTATCATGATTTTTTCCCCAAAAAAAATGGAAAAAAAAAGAATTGTGGGGCTGCAGAGCTCACTTTTTTGTTCAAACAAACCCTAATGTGGTCATTGGGGTCTGTCGGACACTGTTGGTGTCTTCTAGGGTTCACTTTTATGTGAACCAGGTCTTAGGGTAGAGAGTGCCTTTGATTTTGAACACTTCGATCGGCCCACTTAAAGGGTTTTTTTGCCATGAAGTTAAATTGATGTGGGAAGCTTGTGAATTAAATAAAAAAAACATTTTTATTGTTAAAAAATTCTGTACATTTTCTGCTCCCCCAGTATCTTTCAGCTCATTCGGGGATTGACCCGGGACTAGGCTCCTCTCTCTTGGCCATATGCTGGAATCCCCTTCCCCTTTGACAGTATGTCAGTCCCTTCTTGTTTGTAATATACAACTTACTGGAGCAAGTGTTCAACCCCCAGGTGCTCCTTAGTAATAAATCAAACAGTGCAGCTAAATAAAAAGAAACCTCAATCGGGCATGTTAGAAAAAATTCAATATTTGTTCCTGCAAGAATTTGAGCCTAGACTTTTTTTTATTTTTTACTTGAACTTTGAGTTCCCCTAGGGTAATTACACAACTGGTGGGCACGATCATTTATGCAGCCTAATGCTGTACACCATGCATTAGGGTGCAACCAATATGGTAATTTCCCTACTTCCTGCCTGAGGCAGGAAGTCGTGAAACAGAAAATATGGCTGCGATGGAAGCCTTCACAAGGCTTCCAGCTGCCATGTTAAGCGATCGGGAGCCCGCTACAAAGCCCCTTGCCGACACTGACTTACTCATACGTCATAGGTCTGTAAGGGGTTAAAGGATATGTACACATGGGATGTATATATTGCAGAAAGATTATGCTGTGGAAAAACTGCAGAAATTGCATGGATTTGTTGTTGATTTTCCCCATTGCGGATGTCGTGGTCTATAATATCTGTGATAGCATTTTATTGTTATGGATTTCACTACTAAAACATGGATCTACAGTGGAATCTGCAACTACAGATTGAAATTTTTTGGGGAAAAGTAATTTTTAAAATCTGTAGCAAGAGATTTATACTACATGGTAAGGATTTACAAATGCGGAAAAATAACTTTCTTAGATGTTGCTTAGCTGATGGTTTATTGAAACCGAAAACACTAAATATGCGTGGATTTTTTTTCTTTTTCGCCTTCTGTTTTTTTTGCCCATTAACTTAGAGGTTTCCTCAACTTGCTGTTTCACATAGTCACATGAAGCTTTTCACTCACTCTCTAGTCAGGCTGTGGTGGTTCTATAGCAGTGATTAGCATATTATTCTCCAAGGAGTGAAAACAATTGCTTATCTGTAAACAAAAGCTAGTCTTGTTAGAGATGAAGAGTCTGTTTTGGAGTGAGCGCTGACCATGGTTACGTCACTCACTGCTCTGTCTAATCAGGAATGGAGCATCGTAGATCACCTGATGCTGCAGCCAATCGCTGTTCTTTAATCACATACTGTACATGCATATGACTGCTTACACCAGAGATTGGTTGCAACATGAAGTGATTCATGTACTTGACGTCCTTTCTGGAATGACGGTGATGGGACAGGTAAGTATGTGTTAACTTTCTATTTTAGCGCATTGGGAAGTGGTAGAGGGGTTTCTAAAAGTCTTGAAAAACAACTTTACCGACAGTTGATGGATGTCATTATGCCAGTAAGAGTGAATCAAGCCAGCTCAGTCGCTCCGCTTGGTCCATACTCCATTTCCAGTGGGTGCCGTCTAACCACTGTCGGTGACTAGCTGGCACATTTAACCAAGTAGATGCCACGGTAAACATAATCATCCATTGTGGCTGGAGATTGCACCCCACCACCTCCATGAGCACAATGATCAAGATTGGTTGTCATGTTAGCTGGGGACTTAATAAAGTATTTTATACTCTTATAACACTCTGTAATTGGAGAGCTATGTTAGAATGCTATTCTGCAATGCTATTGTACTGCAGAGTAGTCTATAACCAATCATGCCCCAAGTCGTCACGTACTGTGGGGGTGGTGAGTCCAAAAAAATGTCAAAAACTAAAAGTTAACCCCAACTATTGCCATTTTCTAAATAAAGTTAAACATAATTGGTATACTATGAAAGTCCAATCTATATGCTTAACACCATAGACAAAAAAAAGTCCAACGCCATGCTTGGGTTAGCTCACTCCAAAAATTTGAAATTAATAGCAAAATGTTGCATGTATCAAAATGGTGGCAGTACAACTACCCTTCAGCCCATGGTTGTGGAGTCGGCAAGCCAAAGCCCCGACTCAGACGGATCAGTTTCCAAAACCTCCGACTCCTGACTCCCTCATACATACATGACACATGTTTAAGTGACAATTTACTGTAGTAAAATGGTAACATCAGGCTTTTTATCACCTTATGCTACAATACTCAAGCTATTTAGGTAGAACATACACTAAGAAGCAAAATGGTAAAAAAATTTTTGATCTTTTGACTGACTCCATATCTTACCATCCACTTCAGCTCTGAACATGAGACTACCATCATATTATAGACAATCATCTTGCTTATCGATAAATGTGACTCGCAAGTATTTAGCATCTGCAGATTTTTGTCATGTAACTGCATTGATACTGTTTTGCTCCTAAAAATCAAAATGTTAATTTTTATTATTTTGTTAATATTTGGTAAATCCTCATTTGGCTTTCAGCTGTGCCTGAATCCTTCTGGGCTCTGGATCAGATTCAAGCATGTCTTGACCAAAATCGGATCCCAGGTCTCTTATACACGTTCCCAATGTTGGTGCAGACTGGACTTTGGTACCAATACAGCTGTTTCTTTAAATCTACCCACAAGTGTTCGATTGGATTGAGGTCTGGGACTGTGGAGGCCAATACAGCAACTCTACTTCATTGTCATTTAACCATTCCTTCTCCAACCTTGATTGATGCTTCAGGTCATTGTCCTGCAGGAACACTGTGTCATCCTTTTCATACCTATAGTACTCGAGTATATGAAGTAACATCTTTTAGGATACTGACATATAGCTCTGCATTGAGGTCAACATTGATCCTGGTCAAGTATCCAACATCTTTGGCTGTGAAACAACTCTGCATCATCAGGTTTCCTCCACCGAACTTGACAGTTTAAATTTTGTGATCCGTTAGCCCCATTCTTCCAAACCCATTTGCCACCATCAGAGCCCGGTCTATTGTCTTTTATCTCATCGCTCCAAATCATCCGTTTCCAATCTTACATTTTTGGTACTTTTTTTTGCAAACTCTTTGACACTTCTTATAACGAGATTGAAGTTGAGGCTTCTTCCCCTTTTTTTTTTTTTTTTTTTTTGGGCCATCATTCCATACCTGTGTTATGCTTGTTGCCCGGTGCTTGCATGGACATCTGTGATCTCGCTCTTACTAAGCCTACGAGCCGCCTCCACTGCTGTCTGTCGCGTAAGAACTGATAGACCTTGTGATGAGTCGACTTATTGACTATGATATTTTGCCTGAACGTCACCTCTTGGCTTTTCTTCCAGCTGTCATGGCCTCACATGATGCAGTTCGGCAATTTTCTTGGCGGAGAGACCACTATTGATGATCTGGGTGATGCTGTTTCTCTTTTCTTGGGAAATCTTCATGGCTAGTCGAACCAGTGACCTTTGACTTGAGAAGCAGCATAATAACACACTGAGCTATTAGGGAATGTGAGAACAGGTTGTATTTTGTAGCAACAAGAAAGATTGTTCCACCACCAGGAGCAAAACCGTAACAATGCAGTTACATGACAAAAATCCGGAAAAAAAAAAAAAACAGAACTAAGCATATGCTAAATAGTTGCAGGTCAAAGTTATGTATGAGATAGCCAAGGTGATTCTCTATAAAATGTTGGTAGTCTCACATTCAAAGCTGTAGTGGATGGTGAGATGGAGCCTGAAAGTCCTTGTCGGTGTAAAATTATATTTATTGGATATGACTTTAGAACACAAAAAACTTCAAAAAATTGTGAATATGCAAAACGCTGCAGGAAGTGGGGAAAAAGTTTTCAACACAAACATCCTGAATAACATTGTGGAGTCTATGAATAGTATCTCCTCCATCAGATTCTCCTTCATAGATGACCTCAAATCAGATCTCATTTCCAGGCTAGAGAACGGCCTCTCTACACTAATTTGAGTTGGGGGCAAAGCGGTGATCACATGGGGCAACATCTCTAACCATCTCGGGGTATAAAGGAATTGCCTTGGGCGCAGTCAGTTCTGATGAATGGTTGAACTTTTCTACTACTTTGAGAGCAAGTAAATTTTTCTGAGATCTGGTCAATCTGTTTCCTATGGGAATGGAAGCTTTCCCCCTGTGGCAATGCTTTGCCTGCTCCATGTCATCCAATTACTTTTCAAAATTAAAATCCTGATCTGATTAGGCTTATCCATGTCATCAATTACACTCCTCATGGGATGAGGCTGAAAATATGGGCAAGACCCAATTCCTCTTGCTCTCGGCACTGCATCACACTGTACCAACTAATTATATATTTTGGGAGTCGGAGTCAGTCCATTTTATAACTACTCCGATTCCACAGCCCTGCTTCAGTCCGCATAAAACAAGATGTCGTTCAGGTCTTGTTTTTAATGTTTTTGGTCTCGAAAAAGAATAAAAACCTTTTCAGTAGTTTCAGTATTGCCAGATAAATGCACATTGAAAAAATGCAGTTGCAAATGAATGGAATTTCGAATAAAATAATTTAAACATATCTGCAGCATTTTTCATAAAAAGAATTGTACATATCCTGTATATTGAAGAGTGAGCTAACATGTATTTCATGTCAAAATCTACTAAAAATCTGAAAACCCTGAATGGGAACTCCTCACTGCAGTGAACTACGACATGGATTTTGATGTGAGAATAGTCTCAAATAATGAATTGTGCAGTCAATAGGTGTATACCAAGGGTTACTGACACAGAAATGCACTTTTTTTTTTTTTATGGAAAAATCTCATCTGTTTAGTGCCTTAGGGTATGTTCACAGATTTCATTTCCTCATATAGAGATATCCAACGCGGAATCAATGTGTTTAATGTGAATTCCACGTTGGATATTTTTATGTGGTGAGGTCACCCCATTTTGCATTTAGCACCCCTCATGGATCTCATCCAGGGGTGTATTGTGCATTTTGGGTGCACGTGTTCGATAGTTTTTGTAGCATTGGGCCATGTAAATGGGGAGGGGGAGGGGGTGAAGGTTCTGCCATTGTGTTTTGGGCTACATTTTTTACAGCGTTCGCTGTGTGGTATACATGATAGGATAACTTTAGTATGTGGGTTGGTAAAATTACGATGACATACATTTTATTTAGTGTTTTATTACTTTTTACACAATAGAAATAAGTTTATTAAAAAAATTGGATTTTTATCATAGTCGGATTGTCATAACTTTTATTTTTCTGTATATAGAGCTGATTAAGAGTTTTTATTGGTACCATTATGGGGTTCACTTGATGCTTTGATAGCTTTTTTTTATCAAGGGTTTTGTGAGGTGTTTTAATCGAAGTACAGCAATCCTGGTATTGTGTATTGTTTTTTTTACAGCGGTCACAATGCGGTATAAATGACATGCTAGCTTTACTCAGCAGGTTTGATACGATTAGGGCTTGTTCACACCAGGGCTGTGGAGTCGGTAAGCCAAAGTCCCGACTCCTCAATTTCTCTTAACTCCGACTCTCTCATACATGGTACATGTTTAAGAGATAACTTAATTTAAGCTTTTTATCATCCTTATGATACAATAATCAAGCTATTTAGGTAGAACATAAAATATATTTATTGGATTCAACTTTAAGAACATCAAAAACCTTTATTAAATTGGCAATATGCATAAGCTGCAGTAAGTGGGGGGGAAAAAAAAAGTTTCCAACAACAACGTCCCTGAATAACATTGTGGAGATCCTATGAATTTGTTCTGAGAAAAAGTATAGCCTACTCAAATCCTCTTTCATAGAAGACTCAAATCTGATCGAATTATTTTAAGGCCTAGAAACAGCTCTCTACATCTACTGGGTTGGTGGCAAAGCGGTGACCACATGGCAACATCTCTAACATCCTCGGGGTATAAAGGAATTGCCTCATGCACCGTCCCCGTTTTGATGATCGGTTGAACTCTTCTACTCTTTGAGACAAGTAAACATTTTGCTGAAATACAGTCAGTCTGTTTTTGCCTGTGGGAGTGGAATCTTTTTCCTGCGGAAACGCTTGGCCTGCTCCATGTCATCAAATACTTTTTCAAAGTTAAATTCTTCCATCTGATGAGGCTGAAAGATATGGCAGCAGCACTGGCAAGACCCAATTTTCTCATCTTCTTGGCAGTCCTGTGGCCCACTCATCCTAATTGCTACCTCAGACAGAGCTTCTTTTCCATTTATAATCTGTTTGATCATTCAGCATATACGATGACTTGGGTCCACAAAACAGCTTGCCAAAAAATTTTATATCTAATAAGTGTCTCTCTCCTTTTCATGGAAGCAGTCAATGACATCAGCGATAAGCCTCCTCTTTAGGGACAGGCTAAAAAGCAAGTTCTTCCACTCCTTTAAGGAAAGTTTCCAGATTAATCCTCAGCTTGTAATTTTTTTTAGTCACTGTGAATGGGTGTTTGAAGCAGTTCCTTTAATCACACCTTGTCCATTGACCTTCACTAAATGGTCACCTGAGGGTTTGGCCATGTCCACAAGAAAGGGTTTCAGCTCAACCAACCGCTCAATCATCAAATAGGTACTGCCCCACCGAGTGGCTAGATCTACAATTGCCCTTTCCCACACCTACTCTTCAAGATAGAATCAATTTTAGGGGTTCGGGCCAGCAATAGCCAATTGCCTCACCTTGCCAACAGAGTTCCACATGTCCCTCTTGCAGGACTGTCTCTTATCGCCAGCTCAGTGGTGTGCACAGCGCATGTTGATAAATATGACAGAATTTTGAAGCACTTCATCAAGATCCTAATTCTAGAGTATCATGTTTCGTTGTTCTGTAGGAATATCTGTTTGTTCCTCATGTTACAAGATCAGACTTGCCTTCCATCTCACACATACTGAATCCAAAGTTTTCTTTAACTGTTGTTCACCCTTCCTTATTCTCAGTCATCATTTTAATTGTACATGTGTGTCCATATTTGAACATTGTCTGTTACAATAGCAGAATCTGTTTTTCTTTTTGAGTTTCATAATCTTACCAGAACATTTTCCACTAAGGCCTGGAGAAACTGACAGGTGTGATGAGCTTTAGTGTCCTTATGCCAGGACTTGGTAACAAATTTTTTGTTGTCACAAACAAAATTCGAACATTTATAGACAAAATATTCACTCTGTGACTGTGTGCAGGCGTCCATTTACTGTTATAATAAAGCGTCTCTTGAGAATCTTTTTAAGATCTTCTTTTTGGTTAATGGCTTTCTTCAATCACTAATTTTCTAAAGCTTTCTCTTTCCAGAGAACACCAAGTTTGCGGCCAATTTTTCTCCCATTAAAGGGGTTTTGGTCACGATAATTGACGTGGGAATCCTCCAAAATGGGTTTTTAATCACTTTCTAAATATATGTGATTACATAAAATGCGTCTGAGATAGCTACATCCTTCCTTACATGCCCTTTGTTACTTCAAAGTTTTTATTAGATACGGCTGACAGGAGCTATTGCTGGATGGGCTTGCGCAGAGAGAGCTACTATCTGATAAGACTGAGCTGCAGAAGTTTTCAAGGCAACCGGGTAGCAATGTTTTCTTTGTATACAGAAAAAAACTAGTTGTAGTGTGATTAAGATCCTGCATCATCTGATGACTGAGAACATGAAAGTAGCTTTCAAGCTGCTGAGGAGAAAAACTGTTGTCTTTGTATACAGAATACCACAAGTTGAATTTGATTATTTTCAGTGAACATGTCACACGATCCCTTATGCTGCTTTGTGCTCTGGCTGTGTGTGTCTCTCTCACTTTCAGCCCGTGATTTGTTTACAATTTAGCTTCTTAGCAGATAAGGCACCTCCTGAGCAAAACCCATTTCTTTAATAAGCTTGTAAAAAGGCTGGTCGATGCAAATAATGAATAATGGTAACACCGTCCTTCACAACAAGCTGTATGAGCTGTCCTTTTAAACACATCTGCGTCATTGTTACAGTAATTTTGTCACTTACAACTACTCTGTTACCTGAAAGTTTGAGACATCTTTCGTTACCTTTGCCTGACTTGAAGTGCTGGGGCACTGGTTTTTGTGTCACGTGGCGTGATCGGGGGCGGGGGTGTGGGGGAAGCGGGGGGTGCGAGTTCACAATTTGAAAACTTCTGGTGGAAGCGATTTAAATGTCTTTTTAGATTGGAAGCTCTCGTAGGAGCGTTTTTATCGCTTCCTGAGTATGCACTGATTTTGACATCACTGCATTTTGTTTTCATCTGGTCACTTATCTTAACACTGACGCACAAATATTTTTATCTTCCGTTAGTGTGAAATGCGCAGATAGCTACTATCATAGGAAGCTTCTTAGACATTTTATAAATAATATAAAATTGCCTCAAATAATTTGGCCTATGAAAAAAAAAATAGGTGTATTGTAATCTCGAAAGAATAGCGAGTATAACTTTGGGTAGAAATAAAACAAAACTTTGCATAAATCAATAGTACAGATATGTCATACAAATAAAAAGTATGTAAATACATGTGTTATTAACTACCGATAATCATTACTCTGGACACATCTGGGGATACAGGGCCTGAAAACCGTCTGGTCTAAGACTTTTTGTTGCCCTAGCGAACCAATCAGAGCTCGATGCTCTCTCTCTATCTCTCTCCACACACCCATAGAAAGGGGAGCTCTGATTGGGCAACAAAAACTTCTACACTATGACAGTTTTCATACATCAGGCCCCTGGTTTTTTACATCTTACTGCTTCAAAGTCCTACAAAGTGAAAACTACTAGGCAGTGCTTGGGCAACAGCTTTTACAACTACAGTAACTTTCTCACATGTGTGTTTCTGTATTTCTAAATAGATTGTTAGAAAACAGTTTCCACCCCTAAATTCTATTGTATAGCATAATAAAAGCCAATCAAGCAGCTAATCTCTCCAAACAAGAGCTCATGGAGAAGCAAAAAAAACACATAAAGCTTACAGAGAGAACATGCACTGGACAGTGATTTATGCACCATTTATTGAAAGTATAGATATCTAAGAAGGCCCCCGGCACCAGCGATACTGCCTGTAACCCCTTAAAACCTGGCGTATCCATACTCCAGGTCGTTTGGGGGATAACACACCTGACGTATGGATACGTCCTGAGGATCGCGCGAAACACTAAAGCAAGTTCGCCGCGATCGGCGCGGGGTGTCAGCTGTATATTACAGCTGACATCCGCAGCGTCGGCCCCGACCCCGGATCGCTCCGGGGTGGGGGGGGGGGGGGCCGGTTAACCCCTAATTATCGCGACCATCGGGTCGCAATAACTAAGAGAAGACGCAGGAAGGAGATCGCTCCTCCCTGCGTCACTGTCGCGCAGCAGCGCACGGACGGCGATCCGTGCAGCTCCTGCCTCCCAACAGACTCCACACGAAGGAAGTAGAAATGCCTTCCGTGTTGTCTGTGACGTCACAAAGCCCGACCGTGCCCTGTGGCTTTTCCCGGGGCATCGTGACTGACAGTTTCCATAAACCCAGTCATAGCAACAAGCTATGACTGTTTCCTTTTGAATAAGATCAAAAGATCCTCATTCAAATCCCCTTGGGGAAAAGTAAAATAAAAAGTTGAAAAAAGTAAAAAAAAAAAAAGGGTAAACCCCGTAAAATAAAAAATGCCCTTTTCCCCTTTACAAACGCATGAAAAAAAAAAAATAAATAAAAAAGTAAAGGGTAATCCCGCGGGGGAAGAGGGTAAAATTGTTTTTTAATTTTTAGGAAAACCCGTAAAAAAAAAAAAAAAAAAAAAAAATTTTTGGGAAATTTTAATTTTTTTTTTTTCCCCCCACAAAAAAAAAAATAAAAAGATTCAAAAACTCCTAAAACCCAAAGTTTACCATTAAAAAGTCATTCATCCCCAAAAAAACCCAAAAACCTTTTAACCGGAAAAAAAAAAAAAATTAAGCTCTCAAAAAAAGCGATGAAATAAATATTGTTTTAAAACCCCTAAAAACCTTTTCTTTTTTTTTTTTAAAAAGTCTTCAACAAAAAAAAACAATAAATAGGGTATGCCAAATCTTTTGCGACCCAAAGAGTAAAAACTAACTTATCACGGATACTGACGGTGACCTTTTAAAAATAAAAAAAAAAAACACACTGGATTGAGTATTTTCTTCACCCTGGCCTCCAAAAAAAGGATTTAAAGCATCAAAAAGCCCTTTTCCCCCCCAAAAAAATACTAAAAAAAACTCAACTCTCTCGAAAAAACAAGTCCCCAAAGCCCAAGCCGAAAAAATTTTAAAAATTATGGGCCCCAACTTGGTATGAAAAACGTATTTTCCTGTTTTAATAAAAATGTTTTTAATTTTTAAAAAAGCAGTAAAACTAAAAAAAATATACAAAAGGGTATGTGTAAACAATTGACCGCGAGTAAAAAAAACCATGTCAAAATACCGTAAGTGACCCCTATAAAAAAATAAAAATAAAAAAAACTACCGATTGCTGTATTTGTTTCAAAACATCTCAAAAAACCTTTTAATAAAAATAAAAAAAGCATCAATCACCCCATAATGGTACCAATAAAAACTTCAACCATCCCCAAAAAACAAGCCCATCCCAGCTCTGCACACAGCAA
>JAODAL010066124.1:0-17906 GCA_025379985.1 Phyllomedusa bahiana | reverse complement strand
TAAAGGGGGGGTGAAAAACCAAAAATAATCGATGATGATGTAGCCAACCGCACTTGGGAGCCGGGTGAAGCAAGGGCTTCATCATCGTCAGGGGAAGAGGGCGTCAGCTTGTGCATCAGGCAGAGGTTCAGCAAGCAAGTGGAAAGTGTGGCTGTGAGTCAGCAGGGTAGCAGCAGTGTGAGGTCAGGAGCCAAATGGCCACAGGGTAGGAAATCCGCTTCGCAAGTCCAAGAAAGTAGCAGCACAGGGGCTCAGTGAGGAAGCGGCGGTAGTAGTCACTCAGTGCGGAGCGTTGGCGGTAAAATCAGCTACTCGGCGGTGTGGCAGTTTTTTGCTAAGACACCGGAGGAGCCGAATATGGGTATATGTAGAATCTGTGGGCAGAAAGTGAAGCGTTGCCAGGAACCTAACATTGGCACCACGGCCCTGCGTCAACACATGCAGCGTCACCATTCAGTCGCCTGAGAGAAACGTGGCTCAGATGTGGTGGTCCATCCTGCCGCCGCAGCAACAGCAGCAGCAGTGCCCAGTGGCACACATGCCATTGCAGGCAGTCAAGGCTTCACCACCTCTGCAGAAGGGAGCTGTTCCTCTTTGCCATCATCTCCTATTCCAGATGCTCCTACTCCTCGCTACTCATGGTGCCAGCAGTCGTTCAACGAGGCGACTGCAAAGAGACAACAGTAAGCGTCCAACCATCCTAAGGTGCAGAAGCTGACCGTGCTCCTGTCCAAGTTGTTGGTACTGCAGTCCCTCCCTTTCCAAATGGTGGACTCTGCACCATTCAGAGAACAAAAAGCTTGTGCCGAGTCGAGATGGAGAGTTCCAAGCCATAATTTATTTTCCAAAAAGGCAGTACCAGCCCTTCACAAATATGTAGAAAAGAAGGTGGGCCAGTCCTTGAGCTTATCGGTTTGTTCCAAGGTGCACGGCAGCACGGACGTGTGGTCAGGGCCAGTACATGTCCTTTCGTCCCACTGGGTGAATGTGCTTCCTGCCCAGCCACACCAACAACTTGGACAGGAGACGACCCGACTTTTCTCCTCCACGTTGTCAAAATGGCTTGCTCCTGCGCCAATGTACGCCTCCTCCTTCCACCTCCATTCAGCCTCAAAGTACTGCTCCATTCATTACCACATGTGTAGGGCAGCGGTTGCACGCTAGTTCTACACTTGTTGTCTCGGCGAACGAAGTTCACACAGGGAGGAACTGTTCGCGTCATGCAGCAAGAAATTGATGTGTGGCTTTTTCCACGCCAACTGCAAACGGAACCATAGTGAAGGACAATTGAGAGTAACATGGTGCTCCGCATGCACCGAGGAGGTATGCGTCCATGCCCGCTGCAGGCAACACGTTTTCATTCTGGTTGTGAAAAGGATCTGATAACTTTCCACCGATTTATCACGATGATTCTGAAAATGGCCAGGAATCTGTGATGCACTTAATCCATTCTACAAAGCCAGGCACACCCTCCTCGAGTTGCAGCGGCCAGAACGGGCGCCTCCCCAAACACTCGCTGATATGCAGATTGGTTCACACCTGTTGGAATTCCGAGCCTGCACCATTGTTGGACCGTCTGTATTGAACAGAGAGAAGGCCAATACATTTTGTTTTGATGATCTAGGCGGGACATGAGTACTCCCCTGTGTAACTTTTGATCAGCCAGTGGCAGCTCATGCGTGACACCTGCATGTCTGAGGCCTTTGAGATAAGGCGATGTTATTTTGTCAGTCGCCAGGACTATGGGGATGAATAACGTCATTCCACTGCTCTTTCCTGGAAACAGATGCTGAAAATCTGTTCTGGGCAGGGGACTGGAGACATGGCGATCTACATCTCGTGGCCAAAATGAGTCCGTGGTGGGACTGAACTGGAAGAGGAGGAGAGCGACAATTGGTGCACAAGCATTGTCTAGTGAAATGAGTGTGTTTTTCTAACCAGGTTGACAAGAGAGAAGGAGAAGAGCAGCTGGATGAGGTGGTAGTTAGAGGGGATGGAGTTGAGGAAGATGAGGCAGATGACTCCAATGCGCCGTGGCGCAGTATACAGGGGTGATGGAGGCAGGGAGGCCCTCAGGTCACTTGCGCCATGGCTGCAGCATGCTTGATTTGCCTGGCTAGTGGCAGCCGAATAGTCACATCGGCAAAGGGATGACTTTTGGCTCTCACCTTATTGGACCCCTCGCTACCGGTCAAATGGAAGCCTTTATTTCCAGCTGCTGTGTGGGAGGTCAAACTCAAATTACTATAGAGAATCCTCCGTAGTCAGTTGGCCGCTACCTTTATGCAGCATGGTCCATCCTATGACAGGTGCTGACCAGGGGGGTCTCAGCGCTACGTACCCATGCACGGCTTCTGTGGGAAGGGTGGGGGGGTAGGAGCAGTACCAGCTTCCATCAGCAGCAAACTAAGTCTGGAGTCGCTGATGAGAGTTCCTTCACCCTCCTTTGTGAGGAGGGGCACTCGCCAGCAAGCGCAGCAGGACCTGGAGATGGACCCTGAACCAACAGTTGGTGACCTACTTGGACAGCAGTCTGTACCCCCAGTTAGAAGATTACGCTAGATACTGGGCAGCCAAAATGGATGTGTGGCCGCAAATTGCCGAGTTTGAAGTGGAGATGCTGCCTGCCCGGCAGTAGTGTGTCATCAGAGCGGGTGTTCAGTGAGGCGGGGGTTATCGTTTACCCAAGGTGAACCCGCTTGTCACGGATATGTACGATAGACCTGACCTTTGTCAAGATGAAGCAGGCGTATGGATCGGCTCCTGGATATCCACACACCAGTGCCTTAGGGCGGTCAGATTACTATCAGCCATGATGTCTCCCCAGAACTTTGAGAAATGAGTCTGGATTTCAAACTACCTGCCTAGGCCACTATCTGATGACACTCCCGCCTGATTGGCTCATATCTTCTGCCAGTTTCTCCATGGCCTACCACCTCTTTACCTGGGAATGGTAATTGCCACCCACATCCCACACTCTTTGTGCCACTTCTATGACCTCATGCTGCTGCTGCTGTTGCTGATGCCGTCACCTCCACACCCTGTCATTGTGCCACTCTATGACCTCATGCTGCTGCTGCTGCTGCAGTGGCCTCCACACTCTGTCATTGTGACACTCTGTGGCCTACTCATGTTTGTGCTACCTCCACACTCCGTCATTGTGCCACTCTCTAACCTCATGTTGCTGCTGCTGTTGCTGCCGTCACGTCCACCCTGTGTCATTGTGCCACTGTCTGACCTCATGCTGCTGCTGTTTATGCCGTCACCTCCACACTGTGTCATTGTGCCACTCTCTGACCCTCATGCTGCTGTCCTTTCCTTGCTGTGACCTCCACACTCTGTCATTGTGCCACTCCTGTGGCCTGACTCCTTTTTTTCCACTCCATGAATGTCATTGTGCCACTGTCTGACCTCAGCTGTTGCTGTGGTGCTGCCCGTGACCTCCAACTTGTTATCTGTGCCCCTATGTGGGCCTACCTCCTTGTTTTTGCCACCTTCAGAATATCATTGTGCCACTGTCTGACCTCATGCTCCTGCTGTGGCTGCTGCTATGACCTCCACACTCTGTCATTGTGACACTCTGTGGCCTACTCCTGTTTTTGCCACCTCCAGTAGGTCATTATTCCACTGTCTAACCTCATGCTCCTGCTGTGGCTGCTGCCGTGGCCTCCACACTCTGTCATTGTGACACTCTGTGGCCTACTCATGTTTGTGCTACCTCCCCCTCCGTCATTGTGTGCCACTCTCTATACACTCATGTTGCTGCTGCTTGTTTGCTAGCGTCACGTCCCCCACTGTGTCATTGTGCCATACTGTCTGACATTCATGCTGCTGATGTTAATGCCGTCACCTCCATCACTGTGTCATTGTGACCATACTCACTCTGACCCACTATTGCTGCTGCTGCTAGTGGACATAAACACCACTCTGTCACTTGCCTGCACTCCTCCGGGTCATGTTTTTGCCACACTCATAGTATGCTCAATTGTCGCACTGTTTGACACCATGTGCTTGCTTGTGCGCTGATACCGTGGACATCCCTACATATGTCATTTGTGCCATCTCGCGCGGACCCCCCCACCTGACTGCTCGTGTGTTTCGCCCGCCCACCACACACCCAGATTGTAATTGTGCCAATGTCTGACCTCATGCATGCTGCTGTGGCTGCTGCCGGACCTCCACACTCTGCTTATTGTGCCACTCTGTGGCCTACTCCTGTTTTGCAACTTCTAGAATTGTCTTGTGTTGCCACTGTCTGACCTCTTGCTGCTGATGTGGTGCTGCCATGACATCTCACACGCTGTCATTGTGCCACTCTGTGGCTACTCTGTTTTTGCCACCTCCAGAATGTCATTGTTCCACTGGTTCTGACCTCATGCTGGCTGCTTGTGGCTGCTGCCGTTGACCTCCACACTCTTTTATTGTGCCAGTCTGTGGCCTACTCCTGTTTTTGCCACCTCCAGACTGTCATTGTGCCACTCTGTCTGACCTCATGCTGTGCTGTGGCTGCTGCGTGACTTCCACAACTCTGTCATTGTGCCACTCTGTGGCCTACTCCTGTTTTTGCCACCTCCAGATTGTCATTGTGCCACTGCCTGCCCACATGCTGCTGCTGTGGCTGCTGCTGTGACCTCCCCACTCTGTCATTGTGCCACTCTGTGGCCTACTCCTGTTTTTGCCACCTCCAGAATGTCATTGTTCCACTGTCTGACCTCATGCTGCTGCTATGGCTGCTGCCGTGACCTCCACACTCTGTCATTGTGCCACTGTCCCCCAAGAACCCCCAAGCACCGTGGCAGTATACAGTGGAGATGGAGGCAGGGAGTCCTCAGAGTAACTTGCGCACATGGCCCGCAGCATGCTGATTGCCTGGCTAGGGGACAGCCGAATAGTCACCATCTGGCAGAGGGATGACTTCTGGCTCTCCACCCTCTTGGACCCTCGCTACCGGTCCAAAATGGGAGCCTTTTTTCCAGCTGCTGAGAGGGAGGACAAACTCAATTACTATAGAGAAATCCTCCGTAGTCAGTTTGCTAACGTTACGAAACAATTTTTGGCCACGGCAATTCTACCTCCATCAGCTTCATCACTAATAGCTAAAAAAGTTCCAAAGCAGTTTATTATGAAGTATAAACGTGGTAGTTTGAATACAGTTTCTGCGTGACACCAATTTGTTCAAATGCAGTGTATGGAACTTGAATTGAAGGAGACCCTAACTACAGGGAATGTTTAAGGTGCTTATTTTGCATTCGGTGCCATTAGTGATGGAATTTAGTACAAAACTGGAATGGGAAGCAAAAGCAAATGCTGCAAAACTGGCTTTGGATGAGCTTCTTTTGTATGAAGAATGTGAATCGTATGTCCAAATTACAGAAAGTAAAAACCGCCTCCGGACTATTGAATAAATAATAATGATCTTTAGAGCCTATAGAGAAAGCGTTTCCTTTGAGCCTGTCTGTCAAATCAGTGTACCGTACATCTTGTCTTTCCCTCCCTTGACCATGTCCTTGCCTGGGTGTCCTGACCTTACAAATTGGGCCCCGACTCCGAGTTTGCCTTAAAGATTTTGTACATCGTTACACCTTGGCTGCCACCGCAAGCAAGACAAGTCAGGGGTATCGACCTGCTAGACTCCCGCTGCAGCAAGTCCATCCAGCTTTGGGGCGGGCTCCGGTGAAAACCGGGACCTACTTAGATTCAACTCCCTGGCATGACTATTGCCATCGTCCCCTTACTGTGCTGCGATCTGTGGCGGCTCCAGTAACCTACTACTGTGTTATTTAACGCTATCATAGGATCTTAGCTCTCAGCTTGTTTTTTTCCTGCTGGGGCTGTCATGACTTTATCAGGCTGCATTCCCGCTTCAGTTTTTTGGTCAGTTTTGCCCCCATAAGTGCCCAGGGAATTTTAGAGTGAAGCGATTCTAAGAGCGGCGGCAGTCATGTGCGTGTCATACTAAAACACAGCATTGTATGAAGACAAAACCAAGCTCCCTCTGCATATTTAAGCATGGCACAATGTTCTACAGTACTCTACAGGCTCACTGCAGCCAGGAAATAGCTGTTTTTTAACATGATTCGTCCCAAATTAATTTGGGTCGAAAAGAATTTTGTCGGAAAATTCAGCGAAGTAAGCGAATCGTATTTTTGAGAAATTCGCTCATCTCTAATTGTAACATAATGCATTAGGCCTGGGGCTGGAAGTGGAGAAATCGAAAACATGGCAGCGATGGAAGCCTGCATAAGGCTTCCAACTGCCATGTTAAGAGATCGTGCACCTGCGATTTCACAGTGATCGCAGTGAGGAACGGTGTGAGAACCGTTTCTCATTCATTTCAATGCCATGGCCATCTTTGCTGCGGTGTTTAAGGGGTTAAACAGTGTGGGATAGCGGAGGCACCCCCCCTCACGCACAGTAACCACCAGGTGTTAGCTGCAATAAGGCAGCAAACTCCCCAGAACTGTCACAGTGCGATCCGCTGCAGAGCCATTGCCGGCATCAGGATGTACCCATATGTCCAATCTCAGTAAGGGGTTAAAGTATGAGAAAAAAGAACATTAAAAGGTGAAAATTTAAAAAATAGAAGATGTTTTGATTATTTTTACCGTACTTTAGCATAATGAAAACCCTTCATGTTTGATATTACCATGAATGTATCAACCTGCAGAATACAGGTAACACTTCAATTATATGAAAGGTAAAACCAAAAAAAAATGCAGAATGCCACGGGGTCATTTTTTTCACTTTTTCCCCCCTTTTAAATTTTTTTTGCGTTTTCCCAGTATATTCTTTTTTTTTTTTTTTTATCTTCAAAATTTTTATTATTTTATTAAATACAGGGGAGGTAAAGTCATATAGTGGTACAAAGTAGTTCTGTTGTTAAAACAAAAAAGGGAAAAATAAAACTAATAATAAATAACCCATATTGTCCAAGTCACGGAACAAGATGAATGAAAAAGTGATTACAATAGAATAAGAAAAATGAGTTCAGAGATTTTAATAAATCAAAAGGAGTTTAAAATATTTAAAGAGGAAAAACCTGCACAAATTTGTAGGGGGTACATTTTTTGTAAAGTTCCTGAAGTTTTTGCTCCTAAAGGTTTCCCTACCTGACTTTTAGGTTTTTTTAAAAGAATGAAGGTTTTCCATGACTAAATAGTATTAAATTTGGAGTCAGTGCGGGGAAAAAAACCGGGAGGTCTGCCCCTTTTATAGTTCACTTTTTGGAAATGTCTCCTTTTGTTTGGTTTTAACGGTGGATTTCGGGGGAAAGCTTTTGTTAGCCGGGGTGGCTACTGGGTGTGATATAGGGTTGTCTAAAGATGTAGGGAATTCCATTAATTAATATCCGTAGCGTGGGGGAGGGTTAATTTAAAATGTAAAAGGGGTTAAGTCTAAAATAAATTCTTGAATTGGGCCAGAGGTTGAAAAAAAAGGGGCAGGTCCCCCACTTATGTAATATTGTCCCTTTTGTGGCCGCAAACCTCTCAGCAAAGTGCTGAACTTTTTTGGAAAAAGGGGGCGAAGTCGGAGTCAGGTCCCCTCTCAAATGTAGTTTTTTGACCTCTAAATGTTTAAAAATACATTTTAAAAAATTTTTGAGGGGACCCCAAAAAGGCCCCCAAAACCATGTCCAGTGGTAACAGATCCCAAACCTTTCCATTTTACTAAAAAGTGTGGTTTTCTAGGGCTTTTCTGTGTAGTGCAGGTTATAGGTAATCACACCCCCTTCAAAGTCTCTTGGGCCCTTTAGGAAATTGGTGTACGGGATGTGTTTTGGGTTTTTCGGGCCAAGGACCGTTTTGCAAAATTGAGGATTGCAAATATTTAAAGAAGGGGGATCGTTTAAAAAGAAAATTCAATGGAGATCTATAAATGACCTGAGATGAGTGCCTTCAAAAAATTGCCCAACATTTTTGAGCCCCCTGGATAACCAGTCTTTAAAATGAGAGGTGAGGGGGGGTAATTGATGTAGGAGTATGGACCCACCTTCCTTAGAGAAAAAGCCCCCCAATTGTGTGTTTAAAACGTACTTAGCCCAAGTTGGGAAGCATGTTGTAGTAAAGGGAAGGGAAAGGGGTTTGGGTGATCAAGGTCCAAGGGGCGCAAAATGGTAAAAACTTTTAACTGGTGGGGAGTCAAAAGGGATTTCGATTTGGGCCATGGTGGAGTCAGGGAGCTCCAAAATACTCGGGGGGGCTCTGTATAGGGCGTGTTATAGAGTTCCAAGTTGGCAAATTTCCCCCCCGTTTGGTGTTAAGGTACAAGAGTGTTTCCTTAATCTTGTTTTTTCCCCCCCCAAATGAAGGATAGGAAAAGGATTGGGTTTGGGGGAGTGGGTTTTGGTGGATATAGGGAAAAGTGAGGTGTATATATAAAACTGAAAACAGTAAATAAATTTTTGTAATTTTTTATCCTAGCTATAGGATAGGGGGCAGTTGGGAAATAAACGTTTGACTTCTCTTGTAAAGAGTGTGTAATAGGTCCAAGTTAGTTTGGACTGTGCGGTCAAAGTTGGGGGTTAGTTAAATACCCAAATATGTGATGTGGGAGTGACCAAATAAAGTTGAATTTAGAATTAAAGTTTTGTAATCTGAGATGTACAGTGGGAGTATGCATTTTTTTGTCAAGTTTAAGGATAGAAGGATCAAAGAGAGTGGGGTTTCTAATATTTAAGAAGGGTTGTATGGATTGTTCGGTTTGTACAGATAATAAAAAAAGTCATCTGCAAATAAGCTGTTTTGTGCTCTGGTCACCCACATTTATACCAGAGATGAAAATTTTTGTCTTATCCACTCGCTAAAGGTTCAACAAACCATTACAAAAAATTTGAGGAAGGGGAGGGGCAGCCCTTTTTTAGTGCCCTTGGTTTTTTGGGGAAGGGGTCGGAAAGAAAACCTGAGGCTAGGATTTGGCCCAAGGGAGGGAGTAGAGTGAAAAGATAGCTTTAAATTTTGGGCCATTGAAACCAAATTTTTAAAGTACTTTGCTAAATAAAACCCAATTGAGTCGGTCAAAGGCCTTTTCTGCATCGAGTGAAAGAAATTGGGGTAGGGGTTTTGAGTTATTTTTTGGGAAAAAGGTTAATATTCCTTTGATCCCGTCTCGGGTTTTTCGGCCTTTAATAAATCTACTTGATCTTTTTTGTTTGGGAAGGGAAATGTCATTAATTCTATTTGCTTTTTTTGCAAACAATTTTATATCACAATTAAGTAGAGATATGGGTCGTAATTGGGACTTGATCAGCAGCCTTGCCGGTTTTTGGGTTTTTTGGTGACCACTGCAGAGATATTTCTTTAGGGGCGACTCCTTTGCTTATGATGGCTTGAAAGGGGAGAAGAGGATACAGCGCTAAAGTGGGGCAGAAAAGTTTTTAATTTGTTTGTGAGGCCATCGGGGGGCCGGAGTTTATTTAAGTTTTTGGGACCTAATTGTGGGGTTCAAGTTTTTTTGGGTGAAAATTGGGGTTTTTAAAAAAAATTGCCGGGGATTTTTGATAGTGTGGGGAGTTTGATTTGGGCCAAGAATGAGGGTGGTTTTTTTGTTCATTTTTGGGGTTTCAGGGTCTTCTTTTAAGTTGTAGAGAGGTGATTATTTGCGAAAAAGTTTTTTAAAGTTGGGGGTCATATATTTTGGAGTTATTGGTTAGTAAAAAAAAAGGGATTTTATTCTGGTTGCAAGGTTTTAGTTTGTTGGTAGAAGTTTAGAGGGCGGTCACATGAATGTAGAAGCTCCACTTAAGTTTAGATAGTTGGGTCATACGAAAAAAGGTAAAGGAACGTGTTTGTTTTTTGCTAGAGCTAATTTGTCTTTTGGTGGAGGGGGGAAAATCTTTGTTTTAATTGTTTTGTCTAGGTTCTGATTTCAAGGACAGGTCATTAATAGCTTTTTCCCGTTTGCGTTTTTCTCTAGATGCTAAAAACGGATAAAAAAAACCCTAATACTGCCTTGTGGCCAACCCAAAGTTTCCATTGATGGGGTGAGGGGAATTTTGTTCGAAAAAAATTCTGGAGGGCGTCTTGGATTCTTTGGCAATAGAGGGGTTTTAAAGGAAATGGTTAGTCCCTGAAAAAGGGGCATGTGGGGGTTTTTTTGGCCCAAAAAAAAGGAAGATGGGCGCGTGGGGCCGACCATGTGGGGAGTACTATCTCGGCATCCACAAAAATTACTTAAGCGTTTTTATCTCAGGAAGAGTCAATTCGAGAGTGAGTGTTTTTGGGGTGAGTAAAAAGTTTAAAAAATACTTCCCCGCATGCCCGTTCGCCAAGGATGTTGCAAATTTTCTGCCAAGGAAATTTTGAAGTTTCCGGGGATAGTGGGCTGCCTTTGGATCTGTCTATTGATTTATCAATTACCCCCATTGTAATCTCCGCAATACCCGTTTTCCTCCCTATTTTTTTTTTTGCTTTAAGTTGGTTTTTTGGACAAAGGGACTTGGCGATCTTGGGGGGTAAATTTGAGAAGGGGAAAAAAAAAAAAAACCAAAAAAACTAACCCCCAAAAGCTCGTAAGGCTAGGCCTATATCGTTCTGGCCTCCTACCATATTGTTTACTCCTCAAAAATTGCAAAACAACAAAATACGCCAAACCCAGAGTCTATGTCAAAAATTACAAAAACTTTATTTAAAAAACAATAAAATATTTAAAAAATATGGGTACACAGAAAAACACCAATGGGAAAATAGGTGATCCAAAAAACCCCGTTAGTCCCCGCTAAAAGTTGTAAAATTTTTGGAGTATCATTTTCTATAAACGGGTTTTGGGAGTTGTTATGTCTATTTCTCCTCCAATTGCTTTAAGTGGGGAATCCAATTATAGGCGACTTGAGCTTCACAGGGAAACAACATATAAAAGAGATAAACCGGTTTCATAATACTTAACCAAAGGGTGGTACTGGGCGGTTTTCACCCATAAACCCAATGCAGTTTCGGTTTTTATCGCTTCCCCAGGGGGGGATAAAGTTCCCCCATCTGACAGACTTAAATATATTAAGATTACCAAAAAAACTGAGGTCTTCTTGGCGCCTGCGCCGTGTTCGAAGGGAGGCGCCGAGTGCCCCACTTCCGGCAGTCCCGCGGCAATGCGCATGCGTGAGAGAAAATCTCCCGGACATGCGCATCAGCGCGATTGGACGCCGAAGCGGGCACCGGCGAAACTTCCCCACACGGGCATGCGCACAACCGCAGGAGAATCCTAACTAGCTGCTCATTGCAACACTATAAGGTATTATGGATAAACAGTACTAGCAACAGAATAAAAAATCTATTTACTATATTAGAAACACCGCCGCCTATAGTTTCTTAGCTGCATCAGACCAAATTATGACTCACAGATATGTACAGCAAACATTACAATTAGAGCACAATACACATAATGTTACAATTAAAGCACAATACACATAATGCACATAATGATATCATATCCAATATCATAGCCATAATCACATCTGCGAGCATATAATCTCAAAACATGATGTCTGATCAGCTTCTTGTAGATCTCAGTGGTGGTAATTGTAACATTATGTGTATTGTGCTCTAATTGTAATGTTTGCTGTACATATCTGTGAGTCATAATTTGGTCTGATGCAGCTAAGAAACTATAGGCGGCGGTGTTTCTAATATAGTAAATAGATTTTTTTATTCTGTTGCTAGTACTGTTTATCCATAATACCTTATAGTGTTGCAATGAGCGGCTAGTTAGGATTCTCCTGCGGTTGTGCGCATGCCCGTGTGGGGAAGTTTCGCCGGTGCCCGCTTCGGCGTCTAATCGCGCTGATGCGCATGTCCAGGAGATTTTCTCTCGCACATGCGCATTGCCGCGGGACTGCGGAAGTGGGCACTCGGCGCCTTCCCTTCGAACACGGCGCAGGCGCCAAGAAGACCTCAGGTGTTGGTAATCTTAGATAGTATTTAAGTCTGTCAGATGGAGGTAGCGTTATCACCCCCTGAGGAAGCGATCTAAACGCGAAACGTGCGTTGGGGTTATAGGTGATACCGCCCAGTTCCCACCCTATTGGTTAAGTATTATGATACCTTGGTTATGCTCTTTTATTTGTTTTTTTCCAAACTGTGAAGCTCTGATGTTGCCCTTTTAATTGGATGTACCCACTTAAATGACAATTGGTAGGAGCAATAGACATAACAAACTGGAAAACTGTTTATATGTAATGATACATCCCTAAAAATTACAACTTTTAGCAGGGATGCTAACTGGGATTTTTGGGTATTCACCTATATTCCACTTGGTGATTTTCTGGTGCACTCATATTTTTAAATATTTTTATTGTTGTTTATTAAATAAAGTTTTTTGTATATTTTTGATCATAGACTCTCGGTTTGGCGTATTTTGTTATGTATTGAAATTGAGAAGGGTGTAGGGAGTGGTATTGATTTTGCAATTTAGAATGATGAATCTGCCCTGTGTGTCAATCACGGAGTCAAGTAGTTGAAAAGTTACTGTGTTCTTTACAAAAATGGCCACCCCAACCTTTTTAGAATCAGTGGAGGACAGGAAAGAGTGAGGAAAGAGTTTATGTTTTAACCTGAAAGAATCAGAGAATTGTAAGTGCGTCTCTTGCACACACAGTATATCAACTTTGCTCTTAATAGTGTCCCTCCACAGTGAGGAGCGTTTATGCGGGGAATTGAGCCCATTTACATTCAAGGACATTATCTTAATCCCCATAATGACGTATAGAAAGAATAGATAGCAATCTTATTCCTGAAGCGTAATACCGTAGTGACATTTTGGCTAGCAAACTAGAAACATAAAAAACAGCAATGCAAATCTTGACCACAAATGTGGTCCGCAACATCAGGAAGAACTCCTTACGAAGGGAGTCGAAGAAAGGGGGTAAAGTCCTGAGAAGGAACCTGCAATAGAAAGGTCAATTGGAAAACCAAAAGGATATGCAGTTCTCTGAGAAAGAGGAAGCACCCTGGGAAGACAAGCTGTTTGCTTAAAGTTGTTGTCATTCGGTCATTCTGTTTCTGGAGCGATGGGTTTTGTCCGACCAAATGGGTGAGATGAAGCCGGGCCTGTTTTCACCTTTTTTCGAGGGGGTGTTGGATGGAGTGGAAATAAGACCCCAGGATAGTAAAGTCTCCTTGGCCACCGCAGGGGAGTTACATAACACGGTTGCGGAGTCTTTGGTGATTATGAGCTTTACTGGGAAGCCCCAGTGGTATGGGATGTTATTGTCTCTTAAGACTCTTGTAAAGGGGGCGAATTCTTTCCGACGTAACGTATTGCCTGCCGAGAGGTCTGGATATATGGAGATGTCCTTGAATCTCTCGGGCAGGTTAGAGGCATTGCGGATGGCCTTGAGGAACTGTTCTTTTATCTTGAAATAGTAAATTCTGGCAATCACGTCTCTCGGGAGGGAAGGAGATAGGTGTTTAGGCTTAGGAAGCCTGTGTATACGGTCTATCATGAGGTCTTGGTCTGTGGCTTCTGGTAGTATCAGAGCTATTAAATCGGTTAAGAATTGAGGCAGAGATTCAGGAGGAACCTATTCTGGAACCCCGCAGAGTCGTATATTGTTTCGTCTTGAGCGATCTTCGAGATCAAGGACTTTGGAAGATAATTTCTGGACCTCGTCTTCTAGAGCGGCATTGGCGTCGATGAGTTGGTTATGTGACTTTGCAAACTCCGCCATTTTCCTCTCAACATGATATGTCCTAGAGACGAGTGCTTGGATGTCCATTCTGAATTCCCCCATCATCTGCTTAAAATCTGTTTGGAGGGTTTCCCTGAATGAAGAGAATAAGCGTTGCAGGGTATGCTCTGAGGCACAGAAGGAATCTGTGTGATGCTGATGATCCATATCCACCGAGTCCTGTCTGGAAGAGGCTTGAGATAGTGGTGGGGACCCGTTGCGTCTGTCCCTGCTTTGTGAGCGGGTGGACGGGGGTCTGAAAAAATTCGGTTAGTTTAGTGGGCTGGGAATTGCCAACTTTTTTTGAATTGTCCCCCATTGATGGTAGTAGGTGTGATTTTTTTTGTTTGTTTTTTTTTATTTAATTTACTTTCACCTGGCCTTGTTCCTCAGTAAGAGGGAGAGTGTTACTGGAGTACACAGAGAGTCAATAATGTTAATGTCTTAGTAAAGAGGGTGCAATATTATAAAATATTCTTGGAAGCTGAAGGTGGTTGTACCCTTTTTGTTGAGTTCTTTATGGTACTTGAGGGTGCTGTAATTGGTCCGTCTGTGTGTTGTGAGTCGGTTAGGTGCAGACCAAGTCTTTATTATTAGCCAATAACACAGGTTGCAGCAGAGTGAGAGAACAATGTGTCAGAGGGTCGGTTGAGCAGTGTTGTGCTGGGAAATACAGGAGGTAGTAAACTCTCACTCAGGTGGGGGGGCAAAGGGCCTGGGACCTATGGTTTCCAGCTATGTGGCTATGTCTCTGGAATTTAGAGTAGTGGGGTGACAAGGCACCGTCTCACTCACCGCACTGCTTCACGGCGATGACGGGGGGTTCAGGAACGGTGAGAGAACAGTCGCCTCCGGCTTTGTCCTTTGGGATCTACTCTCAGCAGGGCAGGAGCGAATTCTGGCGCGCAGGCCGCGTGTGCTTTCCCAAGGGCTGATAGACCCGCTTCAAGATGGCAGTGGTGTGTTTGCCGGGGTCTCCACCTGGACACCAGAGGGCCGCACAGCAACAGAACAAGGACCTCGGGTTTGCCGTCGGTGAGTCTGAGCACGAGAGCACCACAAGGTAGAACCCCAGAGGCAGCAAGCAATCCACTAGAGATGCAGTTCGTGGTGTCTCTGCTAGTGTTTCAATGGGTGAGTGGCAGCCTGGGAGCCCTGGGATGTCACAAGGGAGCGGAGGCCTTGTGTCAAAGATGGCGGAGCGCCGGGATACCGACTCGCCCCCCGTGTCGTCAGCCGGCGATATCTGCCTCACTGGTACGGTGGGTAAGTGCTCACCTCCAGGTTTTTTCTCCGGCAGCCGTCTCTGCTTCTGGCTTGGCAGGCAGGTGGATGTTGCGCCGCCCCTAGGTGCTGCTCGTATTTCAGGGCCGCGTTCTCTTGTTTAAAAGATGGCGCTTCTGCACTTGCGGAGCTTGACAGGGAGATGTAGGGCCGTTAGGTCCCGAGATTTCACCTTCGTCGCAAAGAAATCAGGTCTTCGGGGTCTCAGCAGGTTGGGACAACCGGTGGTTGTAGAAGTGGAGCAAACCAGGTTATTTTAGCAGTTTTAGTGCGTCTTCCCACGGAGCTACTGTCTCACACGTCCGGCAGCATGCAGGACCAAGCTACGCCCCTTCCCAGTATATTCTATGGGACAATGAATGACATAATTAGAAAGTACATGTTGTCCTACAAAATAAAATATGAAGATGGAAAAATAAAAAAAATTGGCTCTTGGAAGCAGGGAGGAATTTACAATTACAATTACTTTGGAGGGATAAGAGATGCATTTTTTTTAGATGGAGTCTTTTATAGGGGTTTGTAATACACAGTTCTCTCAAAGTTATATCAGATCTGGACTGGTTAATAAAGAAATCCATGTTGCAAATTTTCTTGAAAATGTGAAAAATTGCTACTAAATTTATAAGCCCCCCCTAATGACATAGAAAATAAAAAGACATTTAAAAAATTATGGTAATGAAAAGTAGCCATATTTTAGATGCTAGTTATAAACTATTTTGTGTGGTATAACACAGAAATTTTTGAACTTTTAAAATTTCAAAAATTTCCACATTTTCAAGATATTTTGATTTTTTTTTTACAAATAAACAAGGATTGTATGGAACAAAATTTCTTACCAACTTAAAGCCCAATGTTTCACAAGAAAACATTCTCTGAATCACATGGATAGATAAAAATATCAAAAAGTTATTACCACAATTAGTGACACATGTCAAATTTGAAAAATGGGGCTCTGTCAAAACTGACGGCAGCGGTATGGGGTTAAGTTGGCAATCATGGGATGTTATAGTCCTTAGTATTATAAAAAGTTAGAGGACATCTTAGAATCAGCACAGAAAGTTAGTACAAATTTTTGGCAAAAACATTCAAGTTATCCAGAAATGAAAAACTTGAGGGGTATTTTGTGAATTTTTGTTTTTTAAGCCACTTTAATTGGGATTCCAAAATCAAACAGTTGTACTTTTAAAAAGTGTACACTAATTGTAGAGAAGACGCAACAATCGCTTTCCTATAATTCAGTGTGGCATGTGCAAGATAGAGAAATCTGCACTTATGGCTTTATGGCCTATATGGATTATTGTATTTTTTTAGCTTTGGTTTTGTAGACATATGACTACTGTATACGGCCTTATGGTCTTAATATACTTATCCTCTTTATGGTCATATTGCCTGAATTACGTTTTGGCCTGTGTTTCCTATCTTACCCCTGCCCCAAGACACCTTTGATAAAAAAAAATGTCTCTTGTTTACTCCTAAAGTAAATGTTTCAATTTTTACTTGAGTTCTTATTTTTTTAAATCTTGGTGGGCAACATTGATTAAATTTATTTTATCCCACCCTGGGGGTCATTTGGGGCCCCCCCTATAAACCCCTGAGCTCTCTTGGGCATTTTTTTGCGTTCTGCCATTTTGGGATTTTTTTGCTTCCCTCTTACATCGTGGTGGTTTATTTTTCCCAAACGGGCTTTAGAAATTTAAAAAAATTTTTGTTTTTGGGGCCAAAAAGCCCCCCAAATGAATCTTTCACCTGGCTTTTTTGCTGTGCAGTCTGCATGTGCCTTCACACCCGTAAGTTGTAAAAATTTATTTTTTGAAATGTTTTTCAGCGATTCTTGGGAAAAAGTCAATTTTCCCCCTGTAAGTCAGAACAAATTTTTGTGTGACCAGCAGCCAATGCATGGAAGGGGTTTCTTGAAAAAAAATGGGCCTTTGCGTCAGTAAAATGTTCAGGGGTTTTAAAATCGAAGTGCTTTTTGTTTTTTTCCCCTTTTTATGCTATTTGCGTTGTTTGAAGTCCGTTTTTGGGTTAAAAAAGATTGTTTAATTTTTTTTTAAAATTTTAAAACAAACAAATTTAAAAAGGGGGGAGGACCCAGTGGTCAATGGTTTGTTAGGGGGTTTAGCATGGGTTTTAAACCTTGCATTTTTTACAAAACGTATGTTAAATGGGTTTGTTGGATGAGGATTAATCCTTAACATTTTAAATAGAACAGCACATTTCCTTATTTCAGTTGTTTTATCCAACAGAAAGCTTAGAAAATTACTTTAATTTCTTTGAGACTGAACAACAGACTTGACTCAATAGACTTATTAAGTTCACTGTTTTTTTTGTAAGACTGTGAGGGGGGGGGGGTTTTTTCCATTCCCTGGGAATCCGCTCAAGAGAGTATGATTCCCCATGATAGATTGTACTTAGTACTCAGGGATGATAGTTTTAACTCTGCTGTATTCTCATGTGTTATCTGGCCCACTTGGTTGCTTTTCTGGAGGAAGTCATAAGACTCAACACTTTCAGGATGAAGCAAAGTGTCAAAAGGCTTGGCAGCCAATAAACTTTTTGCTGCCCATAGAAGTTGTAAATTTTTTATTGATATAGTTATATTATTTTCATCCCATGTGTGTCTATTTGGTACACCCAAAGAAAACCCATTGCCTCATAGGTGTAAGTTGTGGTTTGTTCCAATTTACCAGAAAAAGCTAAGTTGAATATTGAACTGAAGCCAATGTGTAAGTACACCTGAAGGTCTTCATTGACTTTCAAAAGACAATTGTTCCACTATAGTAAAATGATTATACCTTGTCTTTTGATGACCACTGTGACTGTGTGTTGTGTGAATCTACCATCTAGTAAATGTGTACAGTACAGGCAACAACTAGAGTGGCCAAACTACACTTGAAGTCTCTCACAATGCCTTCCCAAAGAATTTCAAAACAGAATCTTTTGATGTATTTGTTTATTGGGATAT
>JAODAL010066123.1:0-17906 GCA_025379985.1 Phyllomedusa bahiana | reverse complement strand
TGTCCCCCCAATTAGCCACCCCTCATTGAAGTCAAATTACGAAAAAAAGAGAAGATTAGGGTTAAAAATTTGTATAAAAAAATTACAAAAAATCAAAAAAATGCCCCCTATGTAAAAAAGGGGTGGATTAACCCAAAAACAAAAGATTAACTTGTGCACCCTTAAAGAGGGGTTAAAAGGGGAAAAAACCTGTAAGGGAATCGATTTCTCTCCTTTTGGGACCCTCTAGGGATGAATCACAGGGAGCTATGACCCCATACAATCTGAATGCAGTGAGTTTCCCCTAGTGGGGGGGTAGGGGAATAAATTTGACCATTTAAAGGGAACCTGTCACTAGATTATGCCCCCCTTGTGAGAAGAAACAAGCATGTCAGCCCTGTGTTCTCAGCGTGTGCCCTTTTCTGTAAGATGCAGCGTTTTAGACTTTTTACCCCTCAAAAATCTTATTTTATGAGTAGGCTAGCTCCGCCCCCCAAAAGGCCACCCCGCCACTGACAGTATTTTTTCACATGTTTCTACCCCAAATTCAAAGTAATAGGTTTGTAAGGTTGGGTGGGCGGGGCTAGCCTCGGTGGGCGGGGGGTTTTTAAAAAAAAAACTGACAATTGAAGGTTTCCTCTTCGAATGAAACTTTTTCCGGGGGCTGAAAACTGCAGATTTGAGCATTAAATACACAAAAAACTCCGCATTTTAACAGAATAAGGGCACACCTAAAAAAAGAGTTGACACGCTTGTGCTGCCCCTCAGCCAGGGGGGCATAATCTATGTGAAAAGGTTTCTCTTTAAAAGGGTTGTTCTGTAAAAAAAAAAAAAAAAAGGGCTGCTTTCCATGAAAAATAGTTTCACCTTCCCCACGGGTTGTGTATGAATTGAGCCCACAAAAATTCACCCCAGCAGTACCGGGCACAACAAATGGAAGGGTTGGGGGGGTGTGGGGTTTTTTTGGGGATGAAGCACCATGTTTTTCAATTTATCATAACTCTTTCACTTATGACAAGAAGGAGGTTCTAGGTTCTTCATAAGAAAAATCAGAGCTTGGCTCCTATATAAAGATATCCGTCATTTGTACTTTATAAGTGTATTTCAGCCCTGATTGGTCAGTCCACCCTTGCCTTTATGAATCACCCCTTGTTCTTTTTTTTGTCTGCATTTTTTAATTTTTGCCATCTGCGTTGCAAGAAGAAAGTGAACCCTTTTGGGAAATTACCTGGTTTTTTCTAAAATTGTCACTAATATAAGGGACTGATGGTATCTAATGCATAAAAAACAATCTAATAAAAAAACTTTCAAACATTTGGACCATTAGTGTCTTTGTTGAATAAATTTTAAAAATGCATAACCCTGAGTTCAGGGATAAAAGTGAGTGAACCCTGAACGTAAGACCTGTAGATCCCCATTTAGCAGTAACCACCTCCAAAAAACTGAATTGAAAAAATTTTCCCAAAACCAAAATTAAGGGCCCATTCTTCCCTGCTAATTTGTTACCCTTTCATCAGCTTTTTGGGGGATTTTTGACGCACGCCCTCTTCGGTTTCCGGGACACTGATTTAAACGGGGTTATGCCCAACTTTGAGGGTTTAAAGCCCAAAAACTTTAAAATTTATTTTGATAAATTTTTTATTGATTTGGGTCACTGTTTTTGTTTGGGTCACTCTTTTTTTTCCCCCTGCACTGGCACGACCTTGTGTATTCCACTTGGTTGTGTTTGTCTATAATTGTGACTTAGTATGGGGGAGCACATTTTTTTTAAATAAATGCAAATATTAATAATTCTGGGTTTTTTTCTTTTCTTGCAGCTGTAGCCCAAAATCCTACTGTATTTGTTGCCATATCATAGTTACGTAGTTGAAAAAAGACGTATGTCAATCAAGTTCAACCAAGGGCAGCGAAAAATGTGGATGAAGGGAGGGGGATAGAGAGTTTTTAAAATTGGGGAGAAGATAAAGGTGGGCAAAGGTGCAAAATAGGGTAAATACCTAAATGCATAAAAAATGGTTTGGGGGCTTTTTGTAAGCCCATTTCTAACCCCAAAAGGGGGGTTTGGGGGTTTGGGGGGGCGGCGCCCCCTCAAAAGACCACCTTAAAAAATTTGGGTTACAAAATACTTTACTGCTCAAGGCGATATTTTCAAATTGGCCTTCCCCAAGTAGGGGGTTTAAAAGGGGGCGGTTTGCCGTTTGGGGAAAAAAAATTGTTTCCCATTTTTCCTTTTACAGTCATTAAAAATAAATTATAATTAAAAATATTTTTAAATTATTTCAAAAATATTAAAAAAAATTTTTTTCATATAAAATTAATATAAAAAATAAAAATCCCAAAAAAAAAAAAAATATCTCCTAAAAATTTATTTTTCAATTAATAGAATTTAAAAATAATTTTACATTAAATAACCACTGATGTTCAGATTTTTAAATTTTTTTTTTTGTACATTTTAAATTTTAAATGTAATTTTTTTCTTTCTCCCCCCTTTTTTAAATACAGCAAGAGAAGCACAACAGGTCTTGTGGACTGTGGGGCCACCAATAGTCATTCATAGTTTCATTCATGAATGCTTTTTGTTCCCCTAATGCGCCCCCAAACACACAAAATTTTGCGCACGATGAACTTTAGACACCATTTTTGATTGCACAAAAAACCCTTACTTTTATTCAGGTGCATTATACACTGAAAAATTGCCACTTTAACCCCTTAGTTCATACATGTTCCCCTTGTTTTCCCTGCTGATGTAGACTTTTGAACCCATAAGGAAAGAACCAATGTGCCCTAAGGAAGATCATATTACATGAATCTCATCTTAATTGAAACATCTTTTAGAAATAATCTCTTGGATTAGTCATTAAATGGGTGTTTTTACCACACTGATTAACTTGTAGGCAAAAGTAAATAAATACTTTTACCAAATACATTGCTGTTCTGATTTTGCCTCTTTTATAGATCTAGAGCAATTCTTATCTCCTGCTTGTCTACTTACTGACCATGGCCAGGATGCTGACCTCACTCCCTGCTGTGTCTTATCAGCAGCACAGGAGCTTACTTATGTTTCTTACTGAGAACTTTTAACTATTTTTTTCACCATAGTTTTTGTCCCGCTGTTTAAAAAACCCCCCTATCACCAAGTTACTAACAGGCTCAGGAATAGCAGAGAAATGTCAATCACTGCTGTTGAATCACCCACAGTCTTAATGGAGAGTGGGAACAGGAAGTGGGAGCCTGAAGCTGCCTTAGGCTCTGTAAAACAGAATGGTGAGTACTCTATTTTAACTCAGAGGTTCCCCATGCTCTGTGAATGTTTACTCAATGTAAAGTACAACTCTGTGTGTGTATTATGGTAAGATTGTTTGTCTATTATTGTAAATTAGATAAAAATCAGACCTCATTTTATTAGTAATCAGTGCAAATATCTAGGTACCGTGTTTTTCCAAAAATAAGACTGGGTCTTATATTATTTACATTTTCAAAAAAAAGGCTAGGGCTAATTTTTGGGGGAGGGCTTACTTACTTTTCACAATTGCTGGTGCTTTTCAGTGTCTTTAGGGGTAACATTAGGCACTTTAAAAAAACACTTTGTGTGGCAATGGCACTCTTCTTCTCTATACGGCTGGGAGGAGGCAGGAATCTGGAGCGGGACGGTGTGTGTGACGTCACATGTGCCAGCTTCTGTGGGAGCAAGCAGGTGCGGCCGGGTGGCGGGGTCCAAGAGGAGGCACTCAGCAGGCAGGAGGTGGGACCCTGGAGCAGCAGGCAAGCCCATACCATAGCACGCACAGTAGCAACTGGGAGGCGGGCAGGGTGACAATACACAGGAGGTGGGACTCGGGACACAGGAGCGGATGAGCAGCTTTTACCTTGCCATGTTGGGAGGAAGCAGCAGGACCATTTGGGAGCTACATTAAGCCTATTCCAGTGCCTGCAGCGTTAGGTTATGTCTCCGTGATGTTAGTGACATCACCAAGCGTCACGTGACATAACCTACCGCTGGAGGTGCTGACTGACTAGGGCTTGTTTTTGGAGTAGGGCTTATATTTAAAACCTACTCCAAAAATCCCCAAAAATCAAGCCAGGGCTTATTTTTTGGGGATAGCTTATTTTTGGAAGAACAGGGTAGTTCTAAAGGGTTCATTTACTTTTTCTAGCACGTGACAATCGGCCATACTTTATTTATTGCCACCTTGAAAATAATACAATATCCATGGCATCTTTTACTGCTAAATTTCCAAATACTGAACCAGATCAGCTGTCTTGTCTAAATGAAAGCTACTTACCAGGAACTGATGACTTTGTGGGTTCTGGTTTTAATGTTGCACCTAGGAATACAATCATAGTGTCAGTATAACTGCTCTACATCCTCGGATTTCTGGACAAGGAAAACGGCAAAACAAAAATTTTACCCCCCCCCCCCCCCCCGAAAAAAAAGAGCCATAAAACTGGTATTTCTTTTCCTGTAATAAGATTTTATAATGAATATAATACAGGATTCTTATTATCACTCATGTTCGGGCCGGCTTCTGCAGTGGTAATCCATCTTTCAGTCTTCTTGTTATTAGCTCTATGCCCTTTTCAACTTGTATTACAACTGCTGTAATTTTGGAGATAAGTATCAGTTTTGTCTAATGAAAATGCACGGTAGGTTCGTAAATGTTTATTTGGCAGCCACTGTGCAGCTGAAAACTTTTATGAACTGTTATGTTTTTCAAGGAACTAAATATTTTTAATTCTGAAATACAGCAAAATAAGCAGGCAAAGTAGCCGAATTTTTCAAAAGAGCTGATTTTCTACAATTTTTCACTTTCTTTTCTGGTGCATGCAGCCATAGATTTCTATAAGCCCCCACTGAATGCCTTCAATTTCATACATGGCACGCTCCATTGGATGTCATATTATACAGTTATGCTTTGAGAGGAGAATAGCTCTGTAATTAGGCAACATAAGGAGCACATCTAACAATACAAGCGGGGTGCCCCCATACCTCCTCCTGTTCATGTGGTTCTGTGGTATGTATGGGTCATTACCCTAGTACAATGACTTATGGGATGCAAAGGCCCTTCTGCCACATATGAAAATCAGTCTTATAGATAATGTAGTTGAAACCAGAAGTTTACACACACTATTTTAAAAACCCCCAAATTGCAGGTTTTTCTCACTATTGATTTGAAATCAGAAAAAACCTTTCCCCCTTTTTTAGGTCTTTTTAAGAATAAAAATTTATTTTTATTTGCCAAAATGCCAAAATTAGTGTTGAGCGATTTACGTTGGTTATGGGACATGGGCGATAGTCGATAGTGGCCAAAAATTCGTTTTAAGGGTTTTTCGATAGTGAGCAGTCGATTATGAGCGTAAATTTTTTAAATTTATGGGAGAGCAAAAAACCCCTTCATTCTTCCCACCCAAACAGGGTTTTGGAAAGAAGCTGGAATTAACATCCACAACAGTAAAATGGAAAAGTGAAACATTTTGGGCCCAACCACTTAGGTTAAAAAAGCCCCCAAAAAAAAAAACACAACCATTCATACCCCCCTGTCTTGACCACGCAGGGGCCCCTTTAAAACCCTTTGCATCACCCAAAAAATTAAAAAAAGTGCAAAGGCATTTATAAATTTAAACCCATCATTTTTATTTTAACGGGAAAATTTGAATACCCCTTTTCCTGGATGGGCAGCATGACCCCCAAAAACCTGAATGCCCCCAGTTTTAAAAAGTCCCGGGGAAAAAAAGGAGTTTTCACCCCCATTTTTTTTTTTTTAAACCCGGACATTAAATTCCCCTGTCCTGGGCCACAGCTTTGGCCCCAAACCCGAATGCCCCCACTTTTAAAAAGTGCCAAAAAAAAAGGGGTTTTTTCAACCACCATTTTAGTTTCACTGGAAAAGGGACTATCCCTGTCCTGGGCCCCCAAGCATGACCCCCAAAACCCTGCATGCCCCCGATTTAAAAATTTCCCGGGAAAAAGGGGAAAATTTAAGGTTGCCGCCCTTTCCCCAAAAACCCTTTTAAAAAAATTTTTAAAAAGTTTCACGGGGACGGGGGACTACCCCCTGCCCGGGGGCCACAGCATGACAAGGGGGATTCAGTGGGTGGGGTTTGAAACCCCAGGCTGGCGTCCTCATCTTTTTAACACGGGGTTTAAAAATTGCCCTGATGACCCCACCCAAACGAAAACTGTCTTTGTGAAGCGGGTTGGGGGGTTGGGGGAAGGTGAAAACTCCACCCTTTCCCTCGAAACCCCAAAAGTCAATACCTGGGACGCTTCCCCCTCCGAAATGAGGGGTGGACAATTGAGTTTCATTGGAAAATTTATGGGGGGTTTTAATGCTCTTTTCCCCCAGGTCCCCCTTTTTCTTGGCATTTCTTTTTCTTTTTTTTTATCAACGGGGCTGGAGGATTTTGTCTCGGGTTTTTGTTCTCTGTCCGTGCTCCTTTCCCCATTTCCTTTAAAATTTAACCAAAAATTTGGTCCAGTTTTCCGTCCCTTTCCCTTGTACAATTCAGAGGAATTTTTTTAACAGCTATTTTGTTACTTTCCCAAGTTTTTTATTTACTTTAAAATTTAAAAAAAACACTTTTTTAAAATGGATGGAACCCCCACCATGTCTTTGTTTCTTTTTTTTAATTGTTTTAAAAATTTGGGTTTTGTTCAAAAAAGGGATTTGGATAGCTATTTTTAAAGTTTCTTGCAAAAAAAAAGCCTTTTTGGGCCAATTATGTGCCCTTTAACAGTGTCCAAACCTTTTCTGTTTCTGACAGCCCCAAATCATTGAGCCCTCTTAAACCATTGTGAAGAACAAAGGGTTTTTTTGAAACAACTTTTTTAATAGGGCCCTGTAGTATAGCTGCATGTCCGCAAAATCCCCCCAAAAATTCAAAAAAATGCCCTTTGACCCACTTTTTTTTGAAAATTTGGTGAAAAAAACAAAGGTTTATTAGAAAAAACTTTTTTTTAAAATTAGGACCTTTTGTTTTTTGCTCCTTTTCCAAAGCAGCATGCCCAAAAAAAAATTTTTAAAAAAAAATGACTTTCACCCACTGTTAAAAATTGTAAAAGGGAGAAATGCCATTTTGGAAGCCCCCCAATTTCTTTTCCCAAAGGACCATGATTTTTGTGTATCTAAAACGCAACTTGCCCCCAAAAAAATTATAAATATGATTTTTAGCCCGGGTTAAAAAAATTGGTGAGGCAAATGCCCCCCAAAAACCATTGCAATGTAAAAATTCTAAAGATGAAGTGGGGGAAAAATTGGAATATGGTTTTGTCATGAAACCTTGGTGTCTTTTACAGTTCCACAGCAAAACCGAAAAATGAACTTTTGGGGAAAAATTGAAAATTTAAAAATTGCAGTAAGAAATGATCATTTTAAAAATAAGTTTTTAAAGGACCTTTTCGGTTTAAAGGGGAATGTGAAGTAGACCAGCAACTCCCCCCGGTAAATCGGAATTGGGGCCAAAAACATCATCAGGGGACCCATGCCTGTTTCCCATCTTGGGGAAAGTCAAAAAAACCCCATTATCTTTTGGAAACCGGATCCCGTTTTTCTTTTAATGATTTCCTCCGGTGGGCTAAAGGGTTTCCGCGAATGACGCGGGCTGCTGGGCAGGAAAAAACCCCTTTCTATGGCGTGGGGGACCCAAGCTGGGCCATTCGTCCTTTTGGATAAAAGAAGTCAAAGGGGTTTCCAAAAACACATACAAAAACATCGGTGTTGAGACGCAGATAGTCGTGCCCATGTTTTTAAAGTGGTCTCTGGGTTTTGTTTTGTTGGCCTGCATTGCATGCGTTTGGGGATGGGGTAAATAAAGGGTTGCCCCGGGGGTACCCATTTTTGGCTTCTGCCACCTTGCCTGCTGCTGGGCCTTTCTGCCGCTTGGGTACTTGGCCTTATGCTGTCCGTTGCTGGGTTGTTCCACCTGCCCCTTGAAAGGGAAAGTTGAAGCAGACGCAAAGATGTCTCCCGTTGATCAATCAGGGAAAGGGCTCCATTTCCTGGAATTTTTTCTCCCAAAAATTTGGGGGGGTGGAAGGAAAATGCCGAGTTTTTGTTTTTGTACCGGGGATCCAGGAGGGTGGCCCCGTAATTTTTGTTCTTTTTTATTTGGCCCTTAAATGCGAGGATTTGTTGGAGGAAATGGAGCATCCAAACACTATGTGAAAAGTTTGGGGCCTTGAAATTCCCCAAACCTCTGGGTTGGGGGACTGCAAACTCATCTTCCTCTGCCTCATAAATTTACGCCCCCTCTTTCCAAGGCAGGGGCGTCGGGGTTTGGAAAAAACCTCTCCTCTTTTTTCCCCTTCCTCCGGGGCCCGCTTCAACCAAACCCCGACTTTTCTCAGGGTGATGAACCCTGAGAGCTTTAGGTTTCCGCCCTTCCTAGCTCTGGGCCCCCGAACCAATGGGCCCAATGAAGAAAGAAAAAAAAATTGAGAAACTTTGGGCCTTGTGGATTTTACGGAGGAAAGGTCCGTGTTTTTCTTTTGTTTTCCATTTTCCTCCTCCGGGCGGGTGGCGGGGGCCCGATGTTTTTTGAAAAGGGGCCAAAGATGTTCCCCGAACTAAGATCAAAAAACAAAGGTCATGCTTGGGCAAGGGCATGTCCCCCTGCCATTTTGGGGGCTTTTTCAAAAATGGAAAAGGATGGTTTCAGAGCTCTTTCCCCTTTCCTCCACTTTTCGGTGGTCAAAAAACCCCCAAAGGGCCGCACCGTGCTTGTAGGCCCTGTATTAATTGTTTGCGTTAAAAGGCTTGCCCCTGCCCCACAATCGTGGAGCATGTGGAGGGGGGAATTCCAGCGTGTTTTCCCCGTCAACAAAGAGACCGGGTTTCGGGGAGGGCCCAGTGGGCGCTGAAGGGCCCGGGGGGACGAAGCAGGGTCGCGGGAAAGGGGAAGTGCGAAATCAGACCTTGAACCTTCTTCGCAGGCGTCAGGGCCCCGGGGAGCTCTTTTTGAAAAATTTTTGGACAAAAAGGTTTTTGACTTTTGCCAAAGGGAAGGGATGTGCTAGCCCACCGATCTTAAGGGCGGGGAGCAGATTTCCCCCCCTTTTGCCCCCACCCCTTGCTGGCACAAGGTTCTTGTCCCCCCAGCCCGCGCTCCGGTTTCTTTTGGGGGAGAGCCGTCCCCGTTCCCCGACCTGTGTTTTGGACGGTCTCCAAGGCAGGTTAATTTTTAAAACCCCGGCCCGTGTCTCTGGGCCCCGTTGGGTGCCACCAGAGGACCTTGGGGGGGGAAAAGGCCCCGCACCATCCCCGCGGTTTTGGGAAAAGTTGCGCCAGCCTGGAAAAGCCCTCTCCCCCGGAATCACCCCGTCAAGTGGGGCTTTTCACAGAAAATTTGGGCCTTGGCCCCTGCTTTTTTAGTCCATGTGTGGGGGTGAGTTTGGGCTTTTCCGGGGCACAAAAATGCAGACAAAGCGCTTTAAATTTTTGATGAAACGTGGGTGGCCAGGGCAGGAGGCCTTTTTTGGCAAAGAAATGCCTGTCGGCAAACTGGGATTGGGGGCAGGCGGAAAGGGGCCCTTAGTGGGGGGAAACCCCTCTGTGTCCACCCGCGGAAAAAGGGAACATTTTTCCCAAGGCCAAAAAACTGGCAATGCCGACATTCCCGGCTTTTTGGGTTTGGTTTGGGTTTGGGTTGGGTTTTAAAATGTTTTTTTCTGCTCCCCAAAACCCGGAAGACCGAAGGCTGGCTGCTTGATGGCCGCTGTTTCGGGTGCAGGTCTCAAAATGGCGGAAGGGGGAAGGGGGTTAGGATGGGTCTTTGGTGGTGTGGTGGTCCCCGGCAACGGTGGAAAGGGTGAAAAACGGGGTGATCCCGATCATGACTCTAGAGACATGGGCGCTGGAAAGGGAAGGGTTGGTGGTGGCGGAGGGGAGGAAGGGGGGAGACAGAGGGTTTTGACAGTGGTTGGGGGGGCCCGGCGTTGGTCTGGCCTTTTTTTGGCCAATGTTCCCCCAAATTTTAAATCATGCATTTGCGCAAAGTGATAGACCCTTTTTGGTGGTGGTTAACCCCTTAAGGTTCTTGCCTTTTACCCTTTTGCGTTTAGGCCAAAGGGGGGCCTTTTTGAATCGTGGGGGGAATCAGAGGCTTGCTTTAAAGAAAAGGCCCCGGTTTTAGGGTCTGGAACCCTTTTTTACGGCGATAAAACGAGGAGCGGGGTTTGCGCTGACCGGGGGGCTGGGGGAATTTAATCAGCGGCCCTTTTTGCCCACCGCCTCTCCCTTTTTGGCGGGGCCCCTATTGACACACCCCTTTTCTTCTCCCCCTTTCCCTGATGAAACGGTGCAAAAAAAAATTCTGCTGAAAGAAACCCGGGGTGGTTCCCCAATGTGTTCATCTTTTATATAACACAAAGGGACTTTGGTTTGTCCGACTTTCTGCATCCAGAAGGCCCCGGGGTACAAGCAAGGGGACTGCAAGGCCCTTGCCCACCCCCCGGGAAATTTTTTCCGATTGACCGGCTTTCCTTTTCCCCCCTTGATGGCTTTTGTAAAAATGGGGGTCAGAGCTGACTAAATATCCTCTTGATCTTTTAACATTTCCTTCTGAAACCCCCCCGATTTTGTCATCAAAGGGTTTTTCAGGGAAAAAGGGTTTTCCACAGTGGTTGGGGACACGGTTGAATTTGGGTGCTTCATGTTTGGGCGGGGTGTGATTGGGTGCCCCGATGACGACATTTGTGGCCGGGGACTGGGAGGACGAGGAAGGTTAAAAATGCTGGGTGCAGGAGCCCTTAAAACCCTGAAGGAAGATTGGCGAAGATGTTCGTTACTTTGATTCACAAGGGGCCCCGACCCGCCCATGAAGGCCCACGGGTTTGCAACTGAGATCCGCTGGGTTCGTGTTGTCGCCCGCCTGGAAGGGCACCTTTCTCGTAAACCCTTTACCCCCATGTGCTTTCCCCCCCTTTGCTCGCCCTTTCCCCTGCATTTCGTCCTTTTTCAAAAAATATAAAATTTTTAAAAAGGGATGGAAAAGTTTTTGGGGAAAATTTCTTATTAAAAAACGGCCAAAAACCAGCTATTTTAAATCCCCCTAATCAAAACAAAAATTTTCTTTGGGTTCAATTTAATGCCCAAAGGTGTTATCAACAAATCTGGAATGGGCCCAAAAGTAAAAAAAACACTTTATGTTTTTATTTTTCGGGGTTTTTTTAATTTAACACCGGGGTTTTTTTAAAAACAACCTTCAAATTCCCCCAACCTTTTTTTTTTGGTTTTTTACCTTTTTTAGGGGGAAAAATTTTTGTTTTAAGTTTTTCGTGGGGTGCTGCGTCAAAGAACAAAGCTGGGTTGGGGAAAAGTCAAAAAACGTATTGTTTTGTTTTTGTTTTAAACACGGTTTTTTTTTGAAACCCTTTTAATTACCTTTTGGTGACTTAAATTTTTTGAATTTGTGGGTTTTATTTAAAAAAAATTTACGTTTTTTTGGAAAAGGGTTTTTTTTTCCCCCGGGGGCAAATGAACAAAATTTTTTGGGTGGCCAAAAGGGGGGCCAAAAAAAAACCCTATTGTTATGTTTTCGTATGTACACGGTATTTTTGGCAACAAACAAACCCGTTGGTATACAAGATTGTTTGGGTTGTAATTTTTAATGCAAGGGGGGATTTATCAAAAAAGGTGGAATAGGTAAAATTGGGAAAAAGAAACACCCATTGAAATGTTTACTGATAAAAAAAAGTGGAGTTTTGACCTAACAAAGGACCCGTTACTGAAAAAAATGTGTTATCCAAAATAAGTTAGGCTTTCCCCAAAACCCCGGAAATTTTTTCAATAGCAAACTGTTTTAAAAATTAAAAAATATTGCAGTGCAATGGGTTTCACTAAGTCTTGGTGAACTTTATCCCGTGTTTTTTATAGATAGGCTTGTCTGTGTTCGGGCCCCCCGGGGGGCCCCCCCCCCCCCCTTTACTTTTTCAGCGGTTTTTTGCTGCTTTAAAAAATTTTCTACCAACTTTCATTAAAAACCCTTCCCAAAACTTTTTAAATCTAAACTAAAAATTTGGGAAGGGGTCACAGCTAATAGTAGGGTTTTTTCTGTTTCAGAAATAGATAAATTTTGCGAGCTGTTTGGCCCAGGAGAGCGCAGGTTTTTTTTCCCCATGAGAGCGGGGAGACATGAGGGTTTTAAACAGGAAACGCTGTTCTATGTAATACGAGAAACATGTGATTTTTTTTAAACCAAAACCCAAACCTACAAAATCCCGTCATTTACGTTTGCACCAAATTTCACCCCGCTCCCATTTGTAATTGATTTGTGGCCGCCCAAAATTACAGGAAAAAACCGGGAAAAAGGCGGATCTTAATAGATGAGGGAAGATTTTAAACCCTTTAATTTTGCATGATCTGAAAAATTTTGATCCCATAAAAACCTTTGCCGATTTTAACTTTGTCGAAAAAAAATTGCTTTAACACTACGCCAGATAAATAGAGAGAATTTTTTTAAGGGGATTTTTTTAAATTTCTGCAAAATTAAAAGTTTTTAAAACACAGGATTTTCTTTGCCTGTAAAAAAATTTGGGAAGCCTGTATGAGATGTCATGTCTTTGGAAGCTTCTGATAGGGTTTAAAATTTGGCCCAAAATTTTGAGGGTTTAAATTTGGATACAGTGGGTGTAATTTTTTTTTCCCAACCAAAAAACTTTCTTGCTTTTTGTGTGTAAAATCATGGGAAAGTCTAAAGAAAAACAAGGCCCCGATTCAAAAAGAGAATTTTGGACTTTACAAATTGGATCAATTTCCCTTTGGGGGCCATTTTCAGTAAATGAAAGGGACCCCGTTTTATTTGTATAAACCATTTAGCAAGTACAAACAAAAATAGGAATTTTCCCAGCCAACATTAAAGCTCAGGGGGAGACAGGTTCCCGTGTCCCCAAGATGAACGTGCTTTGGGGCCCACATGTTGTTTTCGGTCCGTGCCAGTTCCTGTCCTTTTGCTCCCCCCTTTCTTTTGGGCCCCAGTCGTACCTATGTTCCCATCGCAGATCTGGGTTCCCGTTGCATGTTCAAGTGGGCGCCTGTAGCCGTGCTTACTTACCTGGGATTGCTGTGCGGCTTTCTCTTGCTGGCCATGCTGCTCCTCCATCTTGGCTGCTGCCCTATTCCTTGTAGCTCTATAGAGGGCGGCGGCCACATCTTCCCTTCCTTTATTCCCACAGTGTGCAGCGGGGTATGGCTTCCTCTGCCAATCCCCTTCCACCTGTGGGGTTATAAGCCTGCTTCTCCTCACACTCCCTGCCTGATCCTTGTTGTTGTTGTTGTGGTGGTGTCATGTTGTCTCTTGGTGTAGTCTGTTGTTCCTGTGTATTGTCTTCTTGTTTGTGTCCTTGTGGTATTCTCTGTTTGGTTAGTCTCCATGTTGCTTTCCATGTGTCTGTCTGCACCTTTGTCTGTGAGCTTCTTTGCCATGTTAATGCCTTAGTTCCTAGCTTGTTTCTGCTGTCCCTGTTTCCATGTCTGTTGGTTTCCTTGCCTTGTTCTCTGCCTGTGTTTGTGCCCTGCTCATGCCTTGTTCCCTTGCCTGAGTCCTAGCCTTAGTTGCTGATCTTGTTCTGTGTGTTGTTTTCCAGTCAGTCTGTTTTGTACCTTGGCTTCTGTTTAACCTTCTTGCTTGGCATCCGTTTAGTCCTGTCTGTCTGTTTGTTCTGTACCTGCACATATTTACTTCTAGTCTGCTTTGTCTCTGTCCCTTATCCTGTTGGTGCCTAGCATTGGCACTTCTGGCCTGTCTGGTCAGCTGCCACTGCTGGGGACTGCTCTGAGGTAGCACCTGGTGGCTGTTGGGGTCAGCCAACCTTACCATCAAAGGCTCTGTGAAGATACCCATGCCCGATGGCCACTTGGTTACACCCCCTCGGAGCAAGCCCGGTAGTGGTCCAGTGGGTCCACTACCCGCTTTCCCCGCTCATCCGTTACACATGTGCAAATCAACCCAAGAACAAAAGCAAAAGACCTTGTGAAGATGCTGGCGGAAGCTGGTAAGATTGTGTCATTATCCACACTGAAATGAGTACTGAATCAACATAGGCTGAAAGGCCACTCTGCCAGGAAAAAGCCATTACTCCAAAAGAAACATATAAAAGCCAGATTAATGTTTGTAAATGCACACAGGAACAAAAACGTATATTTTTGGAGACATGTCCTGTGGTCTGACGAAACAAAAATTGGACTATTTGGCTATAATGACCATCGTTACGTTTGGAGGAAAAGGGAGAAGCTTAGAAGCCTAAGAACACCATCCCAGCTGTGAAACAAAAGGATGGCAGCATCATGTTGTGGGGTTGTTTTGCTGCAGGAGGGACTGGTGCACTTCACAAAATAGATGGCATCATGAGGATAGAAGATTATGGGGCAATACTGAAGCAAGATCTCAAGACATCAGCCAGGAAGTTAAGGCTTGGGCATAAATGGGTCTCCCAAATGGACAATGAACCGAAGCATACTGCCACACTGGTTACAAGGATAACTTAAGGATAACCAAGTCAATGATTTGGAGTGGCCATCACAAAGCCCTGATCTCAATACTATTGAAACTTTATGGGCAAAGCTGAAAAGGCAGATGTGAGCAAGGCGACCTACAAACATGGCTCAGTCACACCAGTTCTGTCAGGAGGAATGGACCAAAATTCCTACCAACTATTGAGAGTCTTGTGGAAGGATATCCAAAATGTTTGACCCAAGTCATACAGTTTAAGGGCAATGCTACCAAATACTAATGAAATGTATGGAAACTTTTGACTTTGAAAGAAAGTAAGAAAAATGCCTTAAAAATCCTCACTCTCATTATTCTGGCATTTGGCAAATATAAATAATTTTGGTTTCTAATTGACCTAAAACGGGGAAGGTTTATTCTGATTTCATGTCAGATAGTGAGAAAAACCTGCAGAAGGGGCTTTTTACATAGTGTAAACTTATGGTTTCAACTGTACATGCATGGGCCGGCGGTTACTGATCTTGAAGCTGATTATGTATTGGATGAGACAGTACAATTGCAGGTTTTGGAGTCTCACTGGCAATAATCCTTGAGTAAAAATACTTTGGTTGATCTAATACTTATAGTACAACTTAAATGATGCCAGCATCTCTTCTAATGTAAATCTCACCTTAGCCTCATTGGAAAAGCTTTGCCCATAAATATATCATTATTATTATGCATTAAATTTTCATTTATAGCTAGATTTTCTGAATGCTACATTGCTTCTGACCACTAGATGTCAGCAGTACCTTAAACATGTTCCATATAATAAAAATACACAGTTGAGTCACATTATTATGACCACTGTCTATGTCAGCAGCGTGTACAGTAGCTCATGACAGAAGTCATGTGTGGTGAGCTGGCTTGGTGGGTATATTGGGTGTGCTATAGGCTGCCTGCACACATTTCTCTGATGTCATGGGTAAGAGGGGAAATTCAATAGAGTTGCATAATGGGGTGATTATTGTTTTTTGGGCTAAGGGTTTATGATACTGGGCAGCTCGCTTGCTGCTGTGGCAAAAGTATATCGCGAGTGGACAAATGGCACTATTGCAAATAAACATTGCAGCACATCATTTCCATTAGGGTGAGAGATGAACGTTGGCTATGAAGGTGCGTAAGGGTGTACCTACGAAGCAGTGGAGCAGCTCCACCACCAGCATGACCCAGGAGTGACCAGAGGTGAGCCTAATAGAGCAGTTCAGCAAACCCTCCTGTATATGGGGCCCCAGAGCAAGCGGATATCATTGCACCTCTGCTAACCAAGCTGCATCGGCAGAAAAGACTTACATTTTCATGGCAATAACATAATTAGACCTCCACTGATTGGCAAAGTGTTGTCTTCTCTTATGAGTCACATTCTCTGCTTCATAAAATAGATGGACATTGGCGGTGTTAGGAGAGAAACATCAGAGAACAAACACCCTGCAACCATTGCTGGAAGAACACAAGCTGGTGGTGGCAGTGTTATGGTCTAGAGAAAGTTTTTGCGGCATTCTATGGGCCTACTTATCCATGTGGAAGCCATTCTTGAACCGATTTTGGAATAAAGCCATCCTTGCAGATTGTCCTCCCTGATAGATGGGATCTTCCAGCAAAACATGTCACATGGCTAGAAATGTCCAATGCTGGTTAGAAAAGCATGACCTAAACTTCCAAGTACTACTCTGGCCCTAATTCCCCAGACTTGAATCCAATTGAGCATCTGTGGGAGCCCCTGGATGGTGATGCTGGCTCTATGGACCCTCCGGCAGCTGTGGGAGAAACCCTGGATGGTGGTGTTGGCTCTATGGACCCTCCAGCAGCTGTGGGAGCCCCTGGATGGTGGTGTTGACTCTATGGACCCTCCAGCAGCTGTGGGAGCCCCTGGAGGCGGTTGTTGGCTCTATGGACCCTCCAGCAGCTGTGGGAACCCCTGGATGGTGGTGTTGGCTCTATGGACCCTCCAGCAGCTGTGGGGCCCTGGATTGGGTGTTGGCTCTATGGATCCTCCCGCACTGTGGGAGGGCCCCCGGATGGGTGTTGGCTCTATGGACCCTCCAGCAGCTGTGGGAGCCCCTGGTGGTGGTGTTGGTTTTTGGGCCTCCAGCAGTGTGGGGGGGGTGGTGGGGGTTTAGATAAACCCCGGGGGGCCCCCTTCCCCCCAAACCTCCGCGCTGGGGCCCCCGGGGGGGCCGGTAATTGGGGGTTTTTTCCCCCCCCGTTGGTCAAATAAATGGTACGGTTCCCGGGGCTCCCAAAAATTTTGGGCCCCCCCCGGGGGAAAAAACCCCAAATTGGCCTAGCCCAAAGACCCTTGCCCCGGCCCACCAAAAGGGCCCGTTTGGGGCCTTTTCGCTTTTTTTCGGTTTTTCTGGCCTCTTAGAGAGACAGTTCTCATACATGAGGACCATTGTGCATAAAACATTATAGAAATTGTATTTACCAAAACAAAAAAACGCAAAAATAGGAAAAGACAAAGACAAAAATACGAACCACAACTGGATGAAGAAAATGTGAAAGTTCGAATGAAATGAAACATGAATTTAATTATTGCATCTCCAAAATGATTTTTTTTGCTTTTAAACTTACAAGAGTCGTGCGGTATTAGATAATATCATGTCCTTTTCCTGAAACAACGGCATTCTTGTCTAATGGCCGTGTCTGGTATTGCAGCCCCATTTGTGTGATTATAATACCAGACAAGACATAAGGACTAATAAATTACCAATTTTTAGAAATCTTAAACATCCCCTTAGCCCACCGGGTGCCAAACTGAAAATGACACCGCCCTTTCATGCTCTGAGACTTTACCTAGGGTTGGTGAGGCTGGTGGAAGCTACAGTATCACATCCTGTGCTATAGATTGTGCATTTATTGGACATAGATTTTCATAGTTTTCTACCTTTTTTCAGTTCACAGATCCAGTCCTGTGGGATATCACAATGTCTATCATTCCAGGACAGGCGATGGTCAGTATTCATCTCCCCGAGGCTCAGCCCTGGTAGTTTTTTGGGTTCTCCCTTGACCCGTTTTATAAATTAAAATACAAAAAATAAAATTTCGGTAAATGTTATGGGGGGATTGTTGTGGATTTTCCACGTAAGTTTGGCTGGAAAAAACCCCAGGGATTCATCCAGTCTGGGATGGGAATCTCAAATCCACCCCCCATGGGCGAAATATTTGACGTATGAAAAAATTGCGTGCACGTAGTTCTATTTGCATTTTCAGTTCCCCTTGTCTCAGCCATGGTATGAAAATTTTTGGGGTTTCGGTTAAATTTTGCACATTTTGGCACATTTTTGGTGCATTCATGAGTGTCATGACTAGTGCAGACTGCACCAAGTTTTGAGGTACGACTATTCTTACTGTACATCGGTCAGACAAGGCTACATCAGTTTTTTGGCTCAAAGTTCTCCGAAAAAATGGCGCGCCCCGTTCTTTTTCATCCCCGCGTGTGTTTT
>JAODAL010066122.1:0-17906 GCA_025379985.1 Phyllomedusa bahiana | reverse complement strand
AAACTGATGAGCAGTTTGTATTTTTGGAACACCCCTTTAAAGAGAAAGCAGATCTTTGAGTGTAAAACATAGTATCGTGAGAACAAAAAGTTTGGAGACTTTAATATCCAGTTGTCCTTAGCTACATCCTGTTTTCCCAACGAAAGATGACCATGGGGGGGCTGTTTGAACCTAACTGGAAAAGGGGACTGTGCAGATCACAATTTCTGGAATCCTCTGAGAAGCATAACTAGTAATCATACCAAAATTTTAAATGGGAGTATGTTTAGCTTCTGATCATTTCCATCTGAAATCCATGTCATTCCTAAAAAAGGCATAATGCACACAGTGATGATAACATAGAGATAGTGCACTAGAGGAATAATGCACACAGTAATCTCACAGTACCATGCAAAGTGATGTTACAGCTTAGGAACCATGCAAACAGAGTTGTCATAGCAGTGGGACAAGGCATAGCTGTAGGTGCTGCAGAGGTAGCAGTCAGTACCCAGGTCTGGAGCCTGAGGGTGCCTAAAGATTCCTCTGCCACACCAGTGTTATAAATGGCACGAGGTAGGTAGGAACCCTTCTATAGATTTTGCATTGAGACCTAGGAGCTTTAAGTTATGCTTTTGGTGCACACAGTGGTGTCAAAGTGGAAACATAAGGAACATGAATACAAATATAATGCACTTAAAACAGTTGCAAGGTGTACAGGGTGTGCAGAAGAAGGTAGATAGTGAATGGGCGCCGGCCCCAGGTTTCAGGCAGACACATATGGGTAGCAGGTGTGCGTGGATGTCAGATCTAGTGGTGTGGTGTTACTGGGAGGTGTAATGCACTAGTGCTGGAATAGTACATAAATTTAGCACTGAAGTAACCACAGAGACCTTCAGCTTGGGATCTTGCAGGCTTTACTCACAGGTGTTTCCTAGCAGGTTACAACTTGCAATTCTCTTCACAGATAGACAATATTCTTGAGGTTCACCATACTCACTCACAATTGTAATTTCTCCTCCAGCTATTTCCTAATCTTTGTCTCTCAGGCCTTTCCTCAGTCTTCTCTCTTTAGGGTAGCAGCCTTCAAATGCAACAGACTGCCAATGGTAAGAGGAGCCTAACTCTCCCCTCATAACTTCATAAATAAATCCAAGAGTGGCATTAGCAAAGGTGTTCTTTTTTTCAAAGATGAATCTCAGTACACAGCAGCAACGTTTCAACTCAATAAGTGGAGTCTTCATCAAGCAAGACTCCACTTATTGAGTAAAAATGTTGCTAATGTGCATAGTTACTTTAGCCCCTTCTAGCCCATGATATTCACTATATACATATATACACTTTACAATTAAATACAGTGCCTTGAGAAAGTATTTGGCCCTCTTGAACTTTTCAACCTTTTGCCACATTTCAGGCTTCAAACATAAAGATATCAAATTTTAAATTTTTTGTGAAGAATCAACAACAAGTGGACACAATTGTTGAAGTGACGAAATTTATTGGTATTTTAAACTTTTTGTTACTAAAATTAAAAAAAAACTGAAAAGTAGGGGCGTGCATAAATTATTCGTTTGCCCCTAAAGGTAAAACTTTGTAGCGCCACGTTGGCTGCCGATTACAGCTGCAAGTTGCCTTGGGGTTGTCTCTATCATTTTGCACATCGAGCATACTAACTAATTCTTGCCCATCTCTTCATCGGCGCACAGCTGGAGCTCAGTGAGGTTGGATGGGAGAGGTTTGTGAACTGCTGGAGCTCAGTGATGGTTGGATTGGAGAGCTTTGTGAAACTAGCTGAGCTCGAGTGAGTTGGTATGGAGAGCGTTTGTGAAAGCTGGGTGATCCTGTGAGGTTGGTATGGACGAGCGGTTTGTGAGCACGCAGTTTTCAGCTCTTTCCACAGATTCTTCGATTGGATTTCAGGGTCTGGACTGTGACTCGGCCATTCTAACACTGAAGACGGTATTTGTGAACCTTCTATTGTAGATTTGCTTTATGTATGGGATCATTGTTCTTGTTGGGAAGATAAATCTCCGTCCCAGTCTCATGGGTCTTTTTGCGACTCCAACAGGTTTTATTCCAGAATGGTCCGTACTTTGGCTACATCCCATATTCCATCAATTTTAACCATACTACCCTGTGCTGCTGAGAAAAGCCCAAACCATGATGCTGCACAACATGTGTTGACAGTGGGGTTGGGGGTGTTCAGGGGAATGAGCTGTGTTGATTTTATGCCAAAATATTGTTTTACATTGTGGCCAAAGTTGGATTTTGGTCGGTTTCATCTGAAACAGAGCCCCTTCTTCACATGTTTTGGTGTCTCCCACGGCGGCTGGTGGCTATTTTAACAAGACTTTTTATGGATATCTTTGAGAATTGCTTCTTCTTGCCACTCTTCCTCATAAAGGCCAGATTTGTGCAGTGTAGAGCTGATTGTTGTTCCTATGGACAGGACTCTCCCACCTCAGCTGTAGATCTCCTGCAAGCTCATCCAGCGAGTGATCATGGGGCCTCTTGGCTGATCTCTGATTAGTTTCTCCTTGTTTGAGATGAAAGTTTAGAGGGAACGGAGGTTCTTGGTAGATTTGCAGAGGTCTGCTACTCCTTCCATTTCAATATTGATCGCTTGCCACAGTGCTCTTGGGTTTGTTTTAACCCCTTAAACGACCTAGGGCGTATCAGGTACGTCCCATGGACCGCTAAGGGGGCCTTTGTCAGGGGGATCGCTCCGCGACCCCCCCCGCAAGCTGCGGGTGTAGCGGGCAAATCGACGCTAACACCACAGGCAGTGGCGCAGTGGCAGTAAACAGCGCCGGTGGGTGCTCCGCCCGCTGGCGCTGTTTTACCCTTAGGCGCTCGGCAAAGCTTGGCCGCGGCGTCTGAGAATTAACGACCGATCGGTGCCGCGCACAGCTCCGAGCTGCGGTGATCGCATAGCGCTGCTACGCTGCGCAGATCGTCCACAAGGGCATAATGTGGTGGGTGAGCATTGTCGAAGGCCTCCCGTCACTTACCCTGGCCGTGTTTGCACCACTTACGTCCCAGACAGGATGTGGGGAAACCGCCTCATCTTTGTACACCCTATGCATTGGACTATGCAATGAATTAGGTATGTGTATTAACAATCGTGCCACCCTTAGATACCACAGGTGGCTCAATGTGTACGAGTAAAAAAAAAAAAAAGTTTTAAAGTACAAAAAAAAAAGTATTAAAGTTCATAAATCATCCCCTTTCCACATTTTACAAATAAAATATTAAAATAATAAAAACGAATTACACATATTTGGTATCGCCGGCCGTTCCGAAAAAGTTAGTTCTATAAAATATAACATCATTTATCCCGTTACGCTGACACCGGTTGAAGAAAAAATTCCATAAACGCCAAAATTGCGTTCTTTTGGTAATTTTACGTCACTCAAAAAAAATGGAATAAAGTGATCAAAAAAAGTTGCCCATGCATTCCAAATGCTAGCGATATAAAAAGTACAATTCAGCCCGCAAGAAAATGCCCCCTCACTGACATCCGTAGGTTGTTAGTACAAAAAAGTTATTTGTCGCACAAATGGCGCCGGGTGGCGCAAATTTCAAAAAATGAAAATGTTTGGATATTTTTTACTGGCATACCATAAACATAACGGAAACCCTCACATGTTTGGTTATGCCAGATGCATAAAACTGAAGAAATACAGATTAACACATTATATTTACAAAAGATGAACGCGCGTAAAAGCAAAACCCCCGCAAACATGGCGTAAAACTACATTTTTTTTTCACAATTTGTCCCACTTGGGAATTTTTTTGGCGGTTTCCCAGTATATTTCTTTAGTTAGTGTAATTACACCCCATTAGAAAGTACTCTTGTCCCGCAAAATTACAAGCCCTCATGTGTCTAAGTAGGTGGAAAAATAAGAAGTTTATGGCTTTCAGGAAGGCAAGGAATGGCGAAAATCGCAACGGTCACCAAAAAAAAAAAACGCCGGGTTACTTAAGGGGGTTAAAGTTTGGGAAATCTTTTTGTGTCAAATCCGGCTTTAAAACTTCTCCACAACAGTATCAGGACCTGTCCTGGTGTCGTTCGCTTGGTCTCATGTTTGGCTCTCTAGCACTTTAAACAGAACACTGAGACTATCACAGAGCAGGTGCATTTATCGGAGACTTGATAAAACAGGTGGATTATATTTCTTCATATCAGTCATTTAGAACAACATCTGGAATCATTCAGAGATCCGGACTGGTCTCTTTCTGGGTGTGTTGACCTGCACTAAAAGTAAACCGGTGCAGGCCGTATAATATTGCACGCCCCTTTTTCAGTTTTATTTTTTACCAAAGTTTACATATCCCAATAAATTTCTTTACAACTTCACAATCCGTGTCCCACTTGTTGCTGATCTCTTCACAAAAAAAAATAAAATGTTATATCTTATGTTTGAAGCCTGAAATGTGGGCAAAAGGTTAAAAAGTTCAAGGGGGTCCGTAATTACTTCGCAAGGGCACTGTATACACTGCTCAAGGGTTCTGGGATCCCCATTCCCCTATACAATTATGCAAACAGTGATGCTACAGCAGTGGTATAATTCAGATAGTGATGTCACAGAACAGGAATAATAATTGATGCTACAGTAAAAGATTATGACACATAGTTGGGGGGGGGGGGGGGGGGAAAAAATAAAAATCATCACAGAAGGAAAAAGTCACATAAAAATGTTCCACTCTACTAGGATAACAAACACAGTGGTATCACATCACAGACATAATGTTCCATCCTTGTTCTTCCAGTAAGCTTTCTGCCAGTAATAGTCAGCACTAATTTTCCCTCTGTGAACATGGACCTCCTTACTTTATGAGTGAGACCCTTAGCAGCTGCTGTGCTTGCTACTGTGGTAATTCCTATCATGAACCTAATAGCATAAGGCATTGATTGTTGTTTACAAAAATTGCTTTATAGTTTTTGTTGGCTTGTATTGTGTTTGAGCTTGTAGCCAAAAATAGAACTTTCTACTGATGATATTTCCCCAAAAAATATCATTAGAAGAACTGGTCTCAGAGCCATGATAAGAACGCTTGAGATCTACTGTCCTGTCAGTTAAGGCACATGCTTGTTTTCTTAATCCAGGAACCAATTTTCCATCCAAACATTGGTCCGAGGGTCTGAAAATTAGTTACAATTAAAAAAAATTGCTGTTTTCTTTGCAGCTACTTCCATCTAAATTCATTCAGTGTGAATGGCAGATTCCTTCGTCGTGTCAAGTTTCACATCTCCATAGAAACAAACTGGGAGGCAGTTTCATTAATCATTTAGAGCAGAAGAAGCCTAGGTCAGTCTGATTGCAGAATATAGAGTATCATCCTAGCGCCACATGGGACTCAGTTGATTTGAATTAAAAAAGATTAAGCTGCCCCTACGACGCCCAGAATCATCAGTTTAGGTTCTCAAAATAAACAGTGGTACTCTGAGCACAATGGATTAGGAGACTGAAGCTATGCATTTATTTTTCAGTACTCAGTGAAACTCTATATGAGTGCAGGTGTCTAAGGGGAAAAAAAAGGAGAAAAGTTCGCATAAAAGGGGCCTTTTCTAAAACTTGTTGCTGTTCTTTTAAAAAACCCCCAAAAACAAAAAAAAATTTCAATTTTATTTTGAAAGTGACAGTAAACCTTTTAAAATTTCCTGTTAAAAAATGATACTTTTTATTCCCCTTGGTTTTCCAAATTAAAAAAAAAAAATTCAGATTGGGGCTAAAGGATAAAAAGGGAACTGTGGGGGGAAAAAAAGGATTTTTTAAGGAAATCCCCTCCATGTCGGAGTTTCTTTCTCTGTGTGAAAAATAAAAGGCTCTTTTATTAAAAAAGGGGGTTTAAACCTAAAAAGTTGCAAAATTTTTTTTTTTTCATTTTTTTTTTCTGCCATTTCTTAAAAAACCCAAAATTTTTTTCCCACAAAATTGTTACAGGTACGGTTAAGGAGGGTTTAATTACAGCTTCTCTTCCCCTGCCCCTAGGGGATAAAAAAAATAAAAACCGGGAAAAAAATTTTTCCATTGACTTTAATTGGGTTTGATTTTGAATTTTGAAGTTTGACTGAAAATCGCACAAAAATTTGAGAAAAAAAAACGCAGTTGAATCCGGGGAAATCCCAAAATTTTTAGGGTTCCCCCATCAAATTTTCTAATTGCCCCCTACATTTTCTGCTATCGATTGGCAAAATTTTTCCCCCCCACTGTGTCTCCTTTGGGGTTTTCACCAAAAAAACAAAAGGGAAATGGGTTGAGTGAAATTTATTTTTTTTAGTCCCCAAAAACCAAACTAACCCACCACCCCTTTCCCCCATGGAATGCCAGTTTGGGCATGGGGCCCGCTTTGGAAAACCTGGTGAAAGCTTTCCATCAAACCAAACCCTGTTTTTTTGTTTCCACTACTAAACCCGGGGGCACAGACCCGAAAAAAATACTAAAAAAACCCTTCATTCCCTTTTTTACACCCCAATGCATTGTCATACTAGGGGTTAATTGGGGGGGAAAAAAAGGATTGGGACCCAAAGTTTAAAAAAAAAATTAAAGTTAAAAAAAAATTTAAAAAAAAAAAACCCATACACTGAACCCATAGGGAAAAAAGCAAAAATTTTAGATGGGCAAAAAAAGTTGTCTTTTTTCCCGGGCCCCCTTTAAAAATTGGGGAATTAAAAAAAGGGGCCAAAAAAAATTTTCAATTTTATTTCCCCCAAAAGGTAACAACAAAAAAATTTCACTTTAGGGGCCCCAAAAAATGCCCCCTCACCCAAGATTTTACAGGTGGAAAAATGCAAAAAAAAAGTTATTGGGGGCTAAAAAAAATGGCCCCCAAGAGGAAAAAAAATTTTTTGGTTTTTTTTTTTGAAGGGGAAACAATTTTTTGTCAAACTTCCCTTTAAACTTCCTAGTTAAAATACTAAACATGTTAAAAGTAAAAAAAAAAACAGAAAAAGTATATAAACCCTTTTCATTTAATCCAAAGCGAAAAAAATAGCCCCAAAAACCCTTTTGATCCCGGCTTTTTTCCCGAACCCCGTATTTTGTAAAATCCAAATAATACCCGGGTAAAATTTTTGAAAAAAAATTTTTTCCTTAAAAAAATTTTCAAAAAAGTAGGTTCCTTTAAAACAAAAAAACAACTTTTTTATATGCAAAAAAAATATTTTTAAATTAAAAAAACCCGCCAGGGCGTTCATCCCCTGTGGTGCCCAAAAAAAAACACATTCCTAATAGTAGTCCAAGAAAATTCAATAAATCCATAGTAATGAATTGCAGACGGGGGGAAATAAAGCTTGCTTTTTATGTTCTTTCGGGGACCCACGTCCAAGCTCCATAAAAAATTAGGGAAAAAAAATAAAACATGGGCGACATGTATGAAGATCGGGGCGTCGGAGCGCCCTTTTTCGAAGGGGAAAAAGGCCTCAAGGGGGAAAAGAAAATTGGGAAAAAAAAAAAAAAAAAAAAAAAAAAAAATTTTAAAAAAAAAAAAAAAAAAAAAAAAAAAAAAAAAAAAAAAAAAAAAAAAAAAAAAATAAAAAAAAACTATATAAACGCTCAAGAAATAAAAAACCAGCTTCAGCTCCGTGAGGATGGAGTATGAAATCAAAAAAAGTTTTTTTAGGTGAAAAAAAAAATTATCTGAAAAAAGAGTGAAACTAAAAAAAAAAAAAACAAAAAAAAAATCCTAACAAAAAATCAAAAACGGCGCAACACAGGAATTGGGATATTGAAAATTACCGGGAAAATTTTCATAATTTCAAATTCGTAAGTTTCTCATTGGTGGCTAAAAACCAGCCAATCAGAATAGGAGCGACAGTGAATCATTATAACCTATGGGGAAAAGTATTGACCCCAAAACATGAAAAGGGGGCAGTTCAAAATACAGTAAAAAAAAGCAGAAAGACTGATTGGTTGAGCTACGGGGGGTTGGCTATCCCGGCCAATCGAGTGGAGCTACTTTTTTCCATTGTAGTCTAGGAGAGATCGGGGCAATGAAATTCCGGCTCTACGCCGTGCGGATGGAGTATGATTAAAAAAAAATCGTTTTGATTAAGTGTAAAATATTATCTGAGAAAGAGCTGAAAACCTTCTTAAAACATAAAAAATCAAATCCCGAAAAAAACGCGTTTTGTCCCCCGGGGACCCGCTGCATCGGGAATTTTGGGGTATTGAAATTGCCTGGAAAAACAGTAATTCAAATTCTGAAGCTCTTCTCATTTGGTCAGCATTAAAAACCCAACCACCAAATAGGGCGACAGGAAAAACCCTTATAAATAGGGGTATGTTGACCAAACAAAAAGAAAAGGCGGGCAGTTCAAATACAGTAAAAAAGTCAAAAAAAGGGCTTATTGGTTGACCCAGACGGCAGAATGAATCCACAATCATATGTATGATTATTTTTTGGTGTAGCAAAAGGGGGTGATAGAAGGGGGGCCCAAAAGTTATTGGAAATATTCAGTACTGTGAGGTTGGGGGGAAGAGGGGCTCGTCCCCTTAGCCAATCGCGGGTGAGTATTACCCATTAAATTTTATGGGGAAAAAGAAAATGCAGAGCAAGCTCTGTTTTTTGATTGGCTAATTAAAAGAGGAGCGTTATTTGGGCCAATGGGGGAAACGAGCGACGCTCTTTTGGGGGTTTTTTAATGCAACTAAATAAAACTGTTTAAAGGCAGAAATCAAAAAGATAAAAACTCACGAAGTTGTGCCCACTCTATTAAAAAAGAACAATAAAAGGGGGGAACGAAATCGTTGTTTTGGGATTTGATTGAGTATGTTTTTTAGAAGGTTTCAGCTCTTTTTTTAGATAATATTTTTACACCCAATCAAAACGTTTTTTTTTAATCATTACTCCATGCCGACGGGAAAGAGCCGGAAATTTTTATTGCCCCCCATCTCTTCATAGACTAAAGGAACAAGTGGGTCGCACTTGATTGGGGGATAGCCAACCCCCCTAGCTCAACCAAACAGCTTTTTTCTGCCTTTTTTCGGGAAATTTTGAACTGTCCCCCCTTTTTCATGTGATTTGGTCCCTTAGTTCTCCTAGGTTATAAAAAGATTTTACTGTCGTCCCATTTGATTGGCTGGTTTTTTGCCGACCAATTGGAAGCCTTAAGAATTTGAATTATGTATTTCCCCGGCAATTTTAATATCCAAAAATTCCCGTTGGCCCGGTGACGGCGACTAACCTTGTTAAATGATTTGATTGAAGTTGTTTTTGAAGGTTTTCCCCGCTCTTTTTTTCAGAGAGTTTTTACACTTAATAAAAAAAAATTTATTTTTTCTAATACTCCCGCCGCAGAGATTTCATGCCCCCCACCTCCATAGACTACAAGGGACAAAGTAGGTCCCGCGCTTGATTGGCCCGGAATAGCCAAGCCCCCGCTAGCTCAACAATACTCTTTTCTGGCTTTTTTTTCTGTATTTTTGAAAAAAATCCGCCTTTCATTGATTGGTCAAAGCTACTTTTCCCTAGCTTTAATGGGGGCCTGTTGCTCCTATTTATTGGGGGTGGGTTTCTGCCGGACCAATGAGAAGACTTACGAATTTTGGGGAATTCAGTATTTTCCCCAATTTTGATTCCCAAAATTCTGATGTACGCCGGTATGGGGACTAACGGTTGTTTGTGATTTGATTGAAATTTTGTTTTTAGAAGGTTTCAGCTCTTTTTTAGATAATGTTTTACACCTAATAAAAACAGTTTTTGGAATCATACTCCATGCCTCACAGAGCTGAGATGTATTTCTTTTGCGATCTTATATATTTTTCCTCTAATTTTAAATGATCCACTTTTTCAAAACATTTAATCGTTTTTAGACAACTTTGATATTTATCTTTATTAATGAAATCATTTTTGAGTCAACTCTTTTTTATTAGTTTACTGTTGTAACAGTCGACCAAGAGCACATTTTGCCCCATTCCATTACGTTCTAGCTTCATTTCGCCTCCTCCGACTCAGGTAGACCACATTAAACTAGGTCTGCCTGTCGGAGCTGCAATGCGCCGCACTTTGCCGTGCCGCGATCATGCATGCCTCGGAGTATTCGAAAGCGCTGCGTCCCACCCCAGAACGCCCACACCGCGCCCATTGCACACCCCTTCATGTTAGGTGCAGCCGAAAGTGGCGAAGCTTGCGCCTAACATCGCATCACTGCGTCTGACAGGGGATTCGGATCGGTGAGCCACAGTTTCCGCCAGAAAACAGGAGCAACTCCCGATCATACATTTCACCCTATGTTTTCTGGTTAGATGACAGACACAACGGGAAACAAGAAGACCCCACTGTAGTCATTGGAACCTCCAATGCAAGTGTAAGGATATGTTCACACGGTGTGTTCAATACGTTTTTGGATATGCTTTTGATCCAAAAACGCATTCCAAAGTGCTGCATAAATCGCATCCAAAACACATCCAACACGCGTTTTGGCTGCAGCAGGAACACACCCTATAGTTTTGACATGTCAATTCTTTGAAAGAATCCGAAAGACGCATCAGAAAGATGCATGTAAAATACGTATCGTCTGAACGTCGATTGAAAGCAATGTAAATCACACTGCACATTGTTAGATGCATGTTTTGATCCGTTTAGGGTCCAAAACATGGATCCAAACACACATCTAAAAACGTTTCCAAAAACGTATTGAACACGCTAGAGCTCATACAAGAAAGATTAAAGATTTTTTTAGGAATCTTATATTGATGGACATTAATATGTGATTGGTAGGAATCCTGGTAATCAGACCCTAGAAACCCCTCCTAATTAGTAGGTCAAGGGGGTAGCAAATCTTATACAATGAGGAATTGAAACAGAACTGTTTAATGTTTCAATATACATAGAATAATCTTTAGTTTCTAAATCTGTAATAATCCTTTCAGATACAAATATGAAAGAGGAATACAGTTAACTTATTGAAAAATTGTGGGCCATCATGCCAAGGAACTGTCCAATGTTAAGAAGATAAGACAGGTAATAAAAGATGAAAACTGAGGTGATAGAGCTGACAGGTCTTTCAAGTTTCAAATTTTACTGGTGGATCATACAGTGACCTGCTGAGCAAAGGCAATAACACATATATGTGAAATAACTAATACATGGCAACAAAACTAGCATATGATATGCTGGTAAAGATAGTTCAAAGAAGATCAGTAGGGTTTTTGGAGATCTTAATATTAGGGGATTTACTGTGTTCCCCCCTGTGGATAATAACTCATAAAGAATATTGGTCAGGGATTTTTAGGGTTCCTCCTTAGGTTCACATCATTTACTAAGGCCCACACCATAGGAAAATAAAATAATCTGCTCTGTTGTAAAATAGAATAAAAAAAACCCTGTAAGGATGGGAATTGTATATATGAATATCTATATTTTAAAGTGGTTAACCTGTTTCGAAAGTGCAGCTGGGCCAGCAGCCAACCAGAGTCAAGCTGAGCGGGACGGCTATAAAGTTATACAGTTATAAGGGAGAGCCTGTCAGCTTCTAGTTCAGTTCTGTGTTCTGTTGAGAAGTTCCCTCAGAGTTCTAGCTGAGGATAGTTACAGCATAAAGAAGGAATCTCCTAACCATCAGCCGGCGATGGTGTAGGACAGGCCGGGGCAGTGTCATCTGCCATATTCACTCTTCCACAAGAGAGAAAGTGAAGGTACACAGAGAGCAAGAAGAAAAGTGCACAGAGTGATCTGAGAGTACAGAGCAGGAAAGTGTCCTAAGAAAGTGAGAGAAGCAAATCTGCCTAGATAGTCTCAGAGGGACCGCTTTTCTTGAGACTGAAGAGCCTAGAGGATAACAGGCTACTGAGTAAGCAAAGCACAAGGTGACCAATGCTGTGGTCTAGTGGTGGTCAAGTTCTGGGGAAACTTGGACCACAATGGCTGGGGAACATAAGAAGCACCCAGTACAGCTGCAAAGTGACTGGAGAGAGAGCCCAGTCACACAAGGGAGTTGGGGAGAATCATTTTCCTGGAGGTGAGGGGTTACACTGTAGTGTACCAGAGAAGAACAACATATGAAGTAAGCACTGAGTACCTAAAGTGTGGAACCGAGGGGAGCAGGTCAGAATGGCTTGTTGTGGGCACCATGCTGGGTGCATCAATAGGATCCATTAAACATGGCATTGGCCCAGTGATGGAAGAGGCTGGAGGGAGGCAGCTCATGAGGTTACTGAGAAGGAAATTGCCTTGTAAGCAACCTAGAGTATGAAGTTATTGTACTGTGCTGAGAGTTCCTGTGTCCTGACTGAAGAAGAAGTGAACTGTGCTGTGTAATATCTTATGTCAAGAAGTGTAACGCCCGTAAAGTCAAGTGCAGTGAGTAAAGGCTGAAGATCCCTGGAAAAAGTTGTTGTGTCTAATTCTCTAGTGCCGGTGTTCCGGTACACCACCCACCATCCTGGTACACTCCACCCAGCATACGTGTCAACCACCCACAACCTGCACATGTATCACTCACCTTCTTTTGCTCCCCTCTTTTACAAGAGACACCACCACTGAAGCCACTGATTGGCTTCAGTGGTGACATCCTATTCGAAAGTGAACAAAGGTAAACAGAAGACAAGGGAGACCCAGCACTGTAATGGAGGAGTGGAGAAAAGTGACTATAGGCTTTTTTATTTTATTGGCCTGCACTAGCAGATTATTTAATTTTCTTATGACCTGAACAACCCCTTTAATGCTACACAGAACAAGCAGAAGTCAGGAGACAAGAATCACTCAAAAGAACAAGGTTAAAAATTACAAAGATCTGATACTGAAGTTGAGAAGGTGTTCATTTGAATAGCCACAGGTGATGAGTCACTTGCTTTAAGTAGATAGACATTGCACACTGGCCCTTAAAAGAAAAAATGTCCATTATGCAACCTGTACAGACGACTACAGAGTACATGGTGGCTAATGGTGTGAGCACAGGTAGTGAGCCATCAGTTGCACTGAGTGGTGCAGCACCAATCAGCTGCATCCATGGTCATGGACAGGAGCCACGTCGCAGCTCATGACACACGCTAATATATGTCAAAATGCGATCTGTCAGGTTGAACTTTTTCTGCTAAAAATGCAAGTTTGATCAGTTATTTGCTATTTTGCGCAAGTCTACTCTGTGTTTTTTTCTGAGATCAGACAGTTTAGACTTTATACGAACAATCCAATAAATGATTTATCGGGCACATTGTGGATGATCGAAATGTTATGTGTACAACCAGCACATTGTCCATTGTCCAGTTGTCTGATTGAGATATAGGCTGATTTCAGTCTGTTTGGCAGAAGCTCAACTTTCCTTGGATTCAGGGGAGATCATACTAAGAATTTGCCTTTATAATGTGAATTGGAAGTCATGTCTCTTCAAAAGCAAGTTATAATTTGGTGGTTGCAATTGAATTGGGTCATTAGATCTTTTTCAGTAGGAGGAGTTGAGGACTCTGCGTTGCATCTAGTGAATAAATTGGCGATAATATAGGAGACGTCGCACTAACCCATCATGTTGTTGGCTAGGCATTGTGAGGACACCCACAATTTCAAGTTTGGGCTTTCTAGTTCTAGTAGGTGCTGCCCCTTTTGCTTAAAGTTGGAGTGACAAAGTAGGGTAGTCTAGGCTTCTACCATCACTTGTCAGTCTCTGGATTACCTGAATTATTTGGCACCTTTTCAGGTCAGAAGGTACTTGGTATTACACAATGTGGAAGTTATAGATGAGACACACTGAGTCCCCCTGAATATAACAACATTTTCTATAAAATTTTATTAAAAACCCTGATCTGGAAAATCATATTAATAATTCCACCAAAATTAATTTGTTTCACTTTTTTATTACCGAGTTTAATAACATTAGAGTATTTTCTATTTCGTGGTACAGTTGGATTGTTTTTATGCACCTGAAAATGTATAATTTTTATTACAGGTGACATAAATGCTTGATATGGCAACAAGTGGTGAACTATGCAATTTACTGTTTATTTTGTCTGTTTCTATATTCCTCCCCAACGTAATTATGGCACAAAACCTAAAAAAACATAATAAGCATTCTCTGTTGAATAACTACAACATGTACTCCAAAGTGTAGATATACCACAAACATAATTACTACTAGCATATTGTGTAGTATATTGTATCTCTAGGCATGATGTAGATGAATATTGCTGAAATTTAGTATATCGTTATAACATTTTCCAGTGTAACAATATTTGCATATATCTTCTTATACAGGACGACCATCAAAAAAGTCTGGACCACATGCAGGTAAACAGTCAGGGCCTCTGAACTAGTATGTTTAATAACCTACATTTTTCCACCCCAATGTGTATATTTCACGATCTTGAAAATCTAAACAAGATGAGATCCAGCGCTCCAAACAGTCAGAAGGTAAGAATAGGTTAAAAAATAAACTTTAATTAAATATCCATTAAAAAGGATGCTAGATATGCATGTGGACAAAAGCTCAAAAACCAGCGCATTTTGAACAGTATGTCCTATGCATATCTAGCATCCTTTTCTTAATAGATATTTAATTAAAGTTTATCTTTACTCAAATATTCAGTAGATTTTTCAGAAGGAAAACCTCATTTACACTTATGTTAAGCGAAGGGCACCATATTGCGAATCAGGTTTCACATAGCTGCCTATTCAGTAAAACTCGGACTTTGTAGCTGGTGGGCAGAAGGTGGCTAGTAGCCCACTAGTAAGTATGGGCATTTTATGTATATAGGCACCTGAAATAGGTGGAAACCGTACGCTCCTAAAAGTGGTCATTCCCTTGTATAGATAGAAAGTTAGGTTTAAATATGTCCCTCCTTAATCAGTTTGAGAGACTTAATGATATAAGAACAAGGAAACAAAGTTAAGTAGGTCAATCAAATTTCAGCCTTCATAACTTTAGTGATCTAACTGATGGTTATGAGTATATTCACCACTTTTCCTTGTCAACAGTGCGCAGAATCTCATTAAACTTAAAGAAACACCTGTAACATAAAGACAATTGACCTAAACTGAGATCAGTAAAGTGATCTGATTAGTAGCTATGAGAGACACTGAAACTTTTCGTCATTAAACTGTTTTTGTAAAAAGCCCAATGTCTGTCCTCCTCAATCTTAAAAAGAGTGGAGCTAAAAAATAGTGTTAACAAAAAATACTTGATATCAAAAGAGAGTGGACATCCGGTGGTGTCAACTGAGAGAGCGAGAGTCTCTGTAGTCCGGCACTCTATTTTTAAATAAATGTGGTGCTTATTGCCCAACTGTCCATCCACAATATCTTCTACAACACTCACCAAAAATAGATTTACAAAAAAGATTTTATTTTAACAGCATTTCAACAAAATACATATGAATCTGGTGAACATGCATATTACAATGTCTTTAATATCACTTCATAGAGAATCATTCCCATAAATTTTTCAATCGACCATTATCAATGATATCTCATCAACATATCAAGAGCGATTCCTCCTGGTCACCCAGGTGGAATCGTTAAAATAAAGTCTTTTTTGCAAATAAATTGCAATAATTTTAGATCACTAGAATAGTGGACACTGGTGGTATCAACTAGGAGAGTGGACACTGGTGGTATCAACTAGGAGAGTGGACACTAGTATTATCAACTAGGAGAGTGGACACTGGTGGTTTTAACTAAAAGAGTGGACACTAGTGGTATCAACTAGGAAAGTGGACATTGGTGGTGTTAACTAGGAGAGTGGACATCTGGTGGTATCAACTAGGAGAGTGGACATCTGGGGGCAACATATCATTTTTGGCGTTTAAACGCCAATTTTCATGTGCATTATAATTAGAGATGGGCGAATTTCTCAAAAATTCGATTCGGTCACTTCGCCGAATTTCCCGACAAAAATAAATTCGGTCCGAATTACTTAGGGACGACTCGCGTTAAAAAAACAGCTATTTCCAGGCTGCACAGAGCCTGCAGGGTGCTGTAGAACGTTGTGCCATGCTTAACTATGCAGAGGGAGCTTGGTTTGGTCTTCATACAATGTTGTGTTTTAGTATGACACGCAGATGACTGCCGCAGCTCTTAGAATCGCTTCACTATAAAATTCCCTCGGCACTTAAGAGGGCAAAATTGACCAAAAAACTCAAGCGGGAATGTAGCCTGATAGAGTCATGGCAGCGACAGCTGGAAAAAAACAACGCTGAGAGCTCAGGTGGCAACAGTAGTGACAGAGTGTGGAGGTGACGGCAGCAGCCACAGCAGCAGGAGGTCGGGACAGTGGCACAATGACATTCTGGAGGTGGCAAAAACAGGAGTGGGCCACCAAGTGGCACAATGACACCGTGTGGAGGTCACGGCAGCGCAGCATGAGGTCAGACAGTGGCACAATGAAACAGTGTGGAGAATCACGGCAGCAGTCACAAGTAGCAGCATGAGGTCAGACAGTGGCACAATGACATTCTGGAGGTGGCAAAAACAGGAGTAGGCCACAGAGTGGCACAAATGACACCGTGTGGGGGTTTCACGGCGCAGCAGCATGAGGTCAGACAGAGGCACAATGGACATTCTGGAGGTTTTGGCAAAAAACAGGGTTAGGCCACAGAGTGGCACAATGACACCGTGTGGAGGTCACGGCAGCAGCAGCATGGGTCAGACGTGGCACATGACATTTCTGGAGGTGGCAAAATCTGGAGTAGGCCACAGAGTGGCACAATGACAGAGTGTGGAGGTCCCCGGCAAGCAGCAGCATGAGGTCAGACGGGGGCACAATGACATTCTGGGAGGTGGCAAAAAAACTGGTGTAGGCCACAGAGTGGCACAATGACCAGTGTGGATGTTACGGCAGCAGCCACAGCACAGCAGCATGAGGTCAGACAGTGGCACAATAACACAGTGTGGAGGTCACGGCAGCAGCAGCATGAGGTCAGACAGTGGCACAATGATCACGGTGTGGAGGCCCACGGCAGAAAGCCACAGTAGCAGCATGAGGTCAGACAAGTGGCACAATGACATTTCTGGGAGGTGGAAAAAACAGGAGTAGGCCACGAGTGGCACAATGACAGAGTGTGGAGGTCAGGGGCAGCAGCAGCATGAGGTCAGACATTTGGCACAATGACATTCTGGAGGTGGCAAAATGGAGTGGGCCCACAGAGGGGCACAATGACACAGTGTGGGGGTCACGGAAAGCAGCAGCATGAGGTCAGACAGTGGCACAATGACATTCTGGAGGTGGCAAAAACTGGAGTAGGCCACGAGTGGCACAATGACACAGTGTGGAGGTCACACGGCCACGCTAGCAGCATGAGGTCAGACAGTGGCACAATGACATTCTGGAGGTGGCAAAAACAGGAGTAGGCCACAGAGTGGCACATAGACAAAGTAGTGGAGGTCGATGGTGGAGCAGCCAGTTGAGGTCATGACAGTGGCACAATGACATTCTGGAGGTGGCAAAAAACTGGATAGGCAACAGAATGGCACAATGACACAGTGTGGAGGTTACCGCGCCACAACGCAGCATGAGGTCAGACAGTGGCACAATGACATTCTGGAGGTGGCCAAAAACAGGAGTATGCCACAGAGTGGCACAATGACCCAGTGTGGATGTCACGGCACCAGAAACAGCAGCAGCAGCATGAGGTCATAGAGTGGCACAATGACAAAGTGTGGAGGTCATGGCAGCAACAGCATGAGGTCAGACAGTGGCACAATGACAGAGTGTGGTGGTGGGTGGCAATATCCGTCCCTGGTAAAGATGGTTGGTGGCAGATGGGGAAATTGTCAGCAGATGTGTGGCATCATTCTGGTGGCTGAGGCCGGTAGTTGGAACCCAGACTCATTTCTCACAGTTTCGGTGAGGCATCATGGCTGCTGTAGTCTGACGCCTAAGGCATTGGTGTGTGGGAAATCCTGGCCGATCCACGCTGTATTTATCTTGACAAAGTCAGTCGTTCCACATTTCCCGTGGACAGGGGGTTTCTCCTTGGGGTTACGATCCCCCCCAC
>JAODAL010066121.1:0-17906 GCA_025379985.1 Phyllomedusa bahiana | reverse complement strand
ACAATGCACTACAGACAAAATCTTATCACTAAATATGATAAATATTTGAAAGTCAAATTTATATAGAGATAGCCAGGATGATTTTATATAAAATGATGGTATTCTCTTTCAAATTTTTGGTGGAGGGTGAACAGGGGCCCTAAAAGTAAAAAAGTTCAAAACATTTTTAAACTTTTTTGCCGACTGTATTAATTTAAAGGTCCGTTTAATATTTGTTTTCTAAAATCCCTTTGGTGAACCACATTTTAAAAGCAATATTGATATTCAAAAGGGGACAAGGGCGTGTCAGGCAAAACATTAGAGAGCAAACACTCTCAACCATTCGGAAGAAAACAAGCGGGTACGCACATTTGATTGGGGAATTTTTTTCAGGGCATTTTTGGGGCCCATCCAAAGGGGAGGTATCTCAAACAATTTGGGTATACATCCTTCTTGATATCACGAAACCCCCAAACAGCTTTTTGTCTCCTGTGGGGGAAAGGATCTTTCGCAAAATAGTGCAATTCCACATTGTTGAAATTTTGCTTGGGTTGGAAGAGCTTATAAAGTTCCAAGTACAAACCTGGCCCTGCTTTTCCCCACTTAAAACCCAATTGAGCACTGTGGGATCACCTTGATTGTTGTGTTTGTTCTATGGATCCTCCCCAAACACCTTCCAGCACGGGGGGATGTGCGCAGTCAGATTGATTCACCCCCAGGCCATTACCGCATCCGTGCTGCTCAAAGCATTACTCGGATTTTGCTGGTGGTCATAACAATGTGACCCGCTGTTTTTACTTCCCTTATTACAGAAAGTCTGAGCACTGTTCTTCCTGGGTTTTCATTTTTATTCTAATAATACACTATTTTACAGTCGTCCCCCACACCTTGAAATTTTTCTATGTTTCTACTCTCAGTCCCTACTTCTTTACCATGTTTTAACATTCTACAGACGTTTCATATCAGAGCAGCTTTACAAATGCCAAATTTATTCAAAATTTATATTTAATTGCTTTACTTTTTTCGAAATAAAAAAAATTGCATCTTTTGAGGGGCATGGCTAGAAATTTTTTTTACAATCTTTGACTTTTAAAACTTTGTCATTATTCCCTTTTTATTTGCCACTGAACCTTTGGGATCATTTTTCACTTTTCTTTGGGGACATTATAAACATGTGTTTCCTTAATCAAAAGTAATTTTTAATTGAAAAATAATTTTAATTACTTTTTAAGGACTTTAAATTTAAAACCCTCCTGTATGTTTTTTTTTTTTATTTTTTTAATCAACCTTTTTGGTCTCTGAATGAAAAATGTCCATGTAACCCCGTGCCTTTTCTTGGACTCCAAAATTAGTGTGTGACAAATACAACAAGATACGTCTTTACAATTTCACAAAATGGGTAACTGGACTCAACCCCGAAAGGGAACTATCCCCAGCAAAATTTTAACAGCGTAGGGGGCCCAAAAGGGTTTTAAAGGGGCATGATATTTTTGTAGAAAAAGAAAATTTGTGGCTGTATCTCGCTTTGGCACATTATCATGTTTCATGCAAGTAGTATGTAATAAAGCCAGCTCACCTTTTGCTGAAAAAATGAATGTGTGGGTGTGCACTTTTTCCCCAAGGGGCCACTGTTAAACAGACTGTTCGTTTCCAAAACGAGGAGACCAGCACCAATCGAAATAAGAAGATGGGGACTTTTATAACTAAAAATTAATAAAGTCTCCATCTTCTTACTTTGATTGTTTCTGGCTCTCCATCTTTTTGGGAATCAAACAGTTTATTATCCTTACCTTCAATAACAATACACTTTTTTTTGTTGCTATTTGATCCCTGTCAGTAGGTGTTGGGGCCCCTTTCCATTTGCTAGGGGGTATATAAAAATTTGGGACTCCCCCCGGTCTAACTTTAAACCTAGAACAGGTAAAAGAAAATTTTTTATAATTGTATATACACCCTCACAAAAAGTTTTGGTATTTTGGGTTTTGTTTGAAAAATATTTTTAAAATAAAATAAAGAGGGGATCCTTTAAATTTAAATGCAAGCCAACTTTTTAATGTTTTATTTTTTCCCTTTTCAACTTCAAATACAAAGGTTTACAGACTGCCCCACAGGTTGCAACAAAGAACTTAAGAGTCACAGAAAGGCAAAGAAGTGGATGTCCTTTGGCTATACCCACGCTAAGACGCCTCACGTAAAAAATGCCCTGCAGAATCGGGGGATAATGTTAACAACTTAGGCATTTAAGGGAGGTGATAGAAACCCAAGTCTCACGTCAGACCTTTCAGAACTGTTTACATCATGTCCCTTGTGTGTTAGATACCAGCAAGGGTACTTGACCTGTACCTGACCGGGTGTGCATCACTTCCTTCCTTTCCCAGCATGATTGGCAGCTTCATTTCGTCAGATTTGAATAAACTTGCCCTTTTTAAGCCATGGCCATTTCCACTGAATCATCCTGCTTGAACCCTTGAAAATGAGGTACGTTGGTGGGATGGGGGAAACACCCCCTTTTGTTTTTATTCGGAAATCTTTTGTGAAATTAGTGATTACAAACTGCCCTTTGCTGTATTCGCTTTTGGCCACAAATGCTGCTGTTTTGAGTCAAAACCTATGTGAAAGTATGAAAGACATATGTAATGTGGCATGTGATGAAGACTGTAAGAGCACCCATTTTAGAGAGTGACTTTTGGGAACTAAAGATGACACAGAGGACACACATCGAGACGATTCACCCATTTTTCTTGCCTCGAGAGTCCCCCTAACGGACCGGTCCTGTTGGGAAGAAGAGTTCTGCTGGGTGTGTTTTTTGCTGTTTTGAAAAAAAGATGAGATGGAAAGTACATTTTTTTCACAATCCAGAAAAGAGAGGATTGACCCCTTTTTGGGTATCAACTCTGCGAGGAGACCGTCATCCCGGACTGTGACTGTGTGCAAATTCAATGTAGACCCTCGGAGCATGCAGCCACCTGTAGTTTTTTTGGGGTTTCGGCCCCGAACGTGCCAGGCCATAAGCGCTATTTAGGAAAAAATTTCCTGATTGGGGGCCTGGGGGAATGCTTGTCATCGTGCTGTTAGTTTTTACAACACATTCACCCAAAAACTCTAATTGTTACTATTTTTTGGGAAAAGGGGTTAATTAAAAAGGTTTAATGTGCAAAAGTGCCCTCGAAATGTAACATACAATTGTTCCTGTTGTATAAAAGGTATTTAAAAGGGAAAAAACAACCTTTTCGATCCGTTTGGGACATAAACTTAACGTGTATCTGCAGAAAAATACTTTCGGCAGCATGCTGTCTGGCACAAGGGTCTTTCTCACACTCTTGTACATGTGTTTTTGGGGGAATTGTTAACTATACTTTTCGGCAAGTTCAGTAAAGTACAAATTTGGTTGAACTGGTGTTGGAGTCATTTTCCCCCGTTCGTGATTTCGGGTTTCTGGGGAAGCCCCCATTTCATTTGATTAATTGAAGGTGTTGTCCCCTTATGTAAAATGGTGAACAACATATGAGGGGGGACTATTAAATCCCTTTTTAAAAATTGACCCCCAAATTTATTGGGGCGATTTCTTGGATCAAACACCTTTTAAAAAATTTTGACAATAAGCCCCTTGTTAGAGATCATAATTTGAAAAAAGTACTAAAACATAAACAGTTGGACATGTCATTTTAAATTTTAAAAGGGTTCATATAATCCTTTAATAAAAAATTCAGAAATGTTATGTTCATCCTGAAATTTAAACCCAAAGCCAAATATCCTAATTTTCTGTGATGTTTTTCTACATATTACGCTTTTATTTCACTTGTCAATACATGATGTTTCTTTGGGACACCTTCTTTCACACTTATTTAACATAAACTATGATGGAGTCTTTTTGACTCCTTTCGTTTTTTTTTTCTTTTGTGACAAATTTTTTTCAAAATTTCCCGGGCTTGAAACTCGGTCTTTTCCCAAAATATATTTAAAAAAAAGATTTTTGTGAGAAAAAAAATTTTTGGTGAAAAATTTGCGCTTTTTTTTTAAAAATTTTACCAAGAATACAAAGGGGAGTCTTTTGACTCCCTACTTATTTTGGGGGTCCTTTTACTAAATGCTATAAAGTTTTGTCAAAATTTTTTTACTCTGTCTTATTTCCCCTGATTTTCAATAGGAGTTCAATTTAATTCAATTTTTTACTTTTTTCCTTGTTTTTACCTGCTTGTATTAACTGTGTAATCTGAACAAAATATTTGTTTACTTGGGGCTCTTATCTTATGCTAATGAAGGGGGGTGTTTTTTAAGGTTCTGAGGGACAGTATTCGGATAGTAACTTTCTATCATTCAGCAAGAGAAAAAGAAAACAGACCAGACATACAGCTCTGAAGACTCTACAGGTAAAATTTGTTAAAAATATTTACTCCCTGTCAACTGATTCGGGCCCCCCTACTTTTGAAGGTGGCAAAACTTATTATTTCTTTTAGTTTTCATTCATTCTATTTTTTCAGCAGGGAATTTAAAAGAATTAGGGAATTTGTGAGGAATAGGGAGAGAAACGTTTGAAAAAGCCTCAGATATTCGGATTTTTGAAATCCAAGGGAGTTGAATCGAATCCGAATTGGCGGGAACATGAATTTATTCTGACGTGATAAGATTTCTTTCCTCAAACATATCAAGTGAATCTGAAAAATCAAAGGAACAAATCCAAGGAATAGTTATGTGTTTTATTTGTTCTTCCACACATGATTGGGGCCGTGCACACTAGAGAAACTGGCTGAATACCACGGATATTCTTCCCAAAAACGGGCCGTACCGCCCCTCAACCTAAAAGCCCGCCCCAAAACCCGGGGCGGGACCCCGCTGCGGCAGAGAGGCTTGCTTACGCCAAGCACGGCCCGTCCAACAGCGGCTCCCCCGGGGGTTCGAGCAGCTTCATAGAAACTCCGCTCTTACCTGGCGGCAGGTGGGGCCGGGATTGTGGTGAAATTCCGGTGGGATATTCCCCGCTAACCAGCCAGGGCAGGCCCTTACAAAAAAAAAAATTCAAAATATTCATCAATTTTTTCAGATATTCCAAGCACATCAACGGGATCGCTCATAAAGTTTTGTTCCCTTGCCCCACCCTCCGGGGTTGGACAAAAAAAAAAAACAGCAAAAAGCCCAGAAAAAAGAACAAAAGGTAACGTGGCGGGGAAGGTAATGCAACAAGAACACCAGAGAAGGCGAATCTGAAGGAATACTTTTTCAGCGGATTATTCAAAGGAAACCTGTTGAAAAATTTGGAGAACACTTGTGGTAGGCGTGCAGCCAAAATATTCTTCGGAACACCTGCCCTACAGGATACGCCAGAAAAATAAACATTTTCGATAGTCCTTTTAGGCCCTGGTTTATTTTTTGATTTATAATTTGCAAAAAATAAAGAAAAGTCGTTGAGAAGATGCAGGAAAAATAATTTTTCAGTTTACTCTATCTATGAGGGGCTAGATGCTTTTATTCAATTCTATGCTCGTGGGAAATTTGGACGAACCCTCATCATTACAGATTTTGGTGTAATGCTGGGAAAACCGTTTTGCAAAGCGACAAAGTTAGGGACCGCTTTGTTGAAATTATGAGGGTTTTTCAGATTTTATGAGAAATCTACCGATCGGAGAACTGCAAAAAAGGCAAGTTTTTCTCTATTTTCTACTGTGTGGGACAGGGTTTTTTGAAAATTTTATTGCCCTGTTACAAAACCCGGCCCATACTAACGGGGGATGAGCAACTTTTCCCCCCAAAATAGGGGTCCTTCACGCAGTAATCCTCCAAAACCAGAAATATGGCCACAATATTTGGGAGGTTGATAAGGGTACAAATATCTGGCAAAGGGTTTTCCCCTTTTCTAGGCAAAGAGACACACCCGGGTGAGGACCCTTTTGTGACCATTTGGGGGAATGAAGTTTTTGGGCCCCCTTTTTGAAAAAAGGTCGCAATGTTTCAAACCCCATAATTATTTTACTTCATAAAATTGCTAAACAGCTAAAAACAAAAGGGAAAAACCATCGTGGGGAAACTGAAAAAGATAAGGCGAGAAGTGCCTAAAGAAAAAAAATCCATGAAAAAAGGGAAAGTAAACAATAAAATGTTTAGAATTAAGACAATTTTTTCACTACAATATCAAAGGGAAAAGGGCAACAAAAAAGTTTTCATTTTTTAGTTCCGTCCCCTCCAAATGTTGTTGTTGCGTCTGATTCCCCTAAAAAAAACTCCAAAAAGGAAAATTTTACAATGAAAAAAAATTGGGGTAATGTATGGATCAGATGGCACGAAAATATCCACACGAACATCCCAAAAAAGATGGCCTGTTCAGCATTTTAAAATGCCTTAGACTTTGCGGTAAAAAGCATGGGTAATATCAAGGGGATTACCCACCAAAAAATTCACGCAAGGCATTTTTTCAAAAGCTTGTGAGAGAGTTTATGGGGCCCTTTTGTCACAGTAGGGAAAAGGGGCCAGCCCAATTTTTACATCTCAGAATGTGGTTCAAACAAAATTTTGGGCCCGATAAAAAAAAGTCAAAAAAATAGATCTGTCGGCAATTTTAAGACTTGTGGGAATCTTTGTGTGGGCAATGTACTGCCATAAAACAAAGGGAATGCCTAAATGCAAAACACAAAATGTTTGAAGGGAATTCTCCCATATTTTTTATTTTTATGCTCCTCCCCTACATTTTTCTGTTTTTTTTTCTTTATTGTTTTTTTTAAAGTTTGCACTTTAAAAAAAAAAATGTTTGAAAAACGTCTATTATAAATTATGTTTTTTCTGGGAAAAAAAAAAAAAGCAGAAAAAAAAACAACAAAGCATTAGTTGGGTCTACAATAATAATACATTTCAAAAAAAATAATTATTAATAAATAAACCACAAATGAAACTCAAAAATAAACGAAAAAAAGCAAGGGTCAAAATGACTCCTTTTTTAGTAGTTCGGCGGGGGCCAGTCCAGTGTCCAAATGTTTAAAAAAATCTGTTAGGCTGTGAACTGCATAGTAAATAATCTCCCAAAAAATTGGGGAAACTCGCAAGAACAAAAGGACTTTTGTCATATATTTACTATTTGCCATAGCAAACTTAAAAAATCTATCATTTCTATCTGTTTAAACACTAAAACTAACTTTTATTATACTACCTTAACCTCATCACACTATTTAAAAACCTGATCTCTAACCCATCATTTAACCCCTTTTTTGCTTCTGAGAGAGGGAATAACCCCCCCTTTTCTATTTCCAAGTCGGTGGAACCCCACCACTAACGGGGACCTTATATCTATAGCAAAGACAGTTCAGAAAGGGGCCCCAAACCAACTACTTGGGCATCGTCCCTAATCTCATAGACACAGAAAAAATAAGGCCCCCTCTGCAGCAGGTGACACTTGTAGACAGGGTGAGAGACCCAAAATTTTAAAAAACGTCAATCTGCCCTTTGCCGACATTTTCGCCGCAAACCCTGGTTTTAAAACAAGACTTAAGGTCCGTCACAGGGGTTGACCACTTCCTTTTATATCATGTTAGGTAAACACCCCATTCGGGGCTCCCCAAATTTACCATCAAAGAACCCACATAAAACCCACTCCCCCTTCCCGCCGCACACCAAAACATGTCTGCAAAGCTGCCACCATGCTCCATACCAAAAACCCTTCGCCCCAAATTGCCTCTCCATAACGGGCTTGGCCCCATCTTCCCATACTGCCCGTGCCAATGCACGCCCAAAAAAACACCCGCCTGACGTAGGGGCTTCCGTCTCCTTCTCTCATATTTTTGCAACTGCTGGGTCACCAAGAAAGAATTAAGCGACTAGGTGTCACATTAACAGCACACTGCCATCTTTTATCAATTCCCCTAAGCCCTTCTCTTCAATTTTAAAAGGATATTCATTGGGAATAAAATTCCCCTGTAAATAGACCCCTGATATTATTTCCCATTTAAAACATTCTCCTATATATGAATATGATTTCATTCCAATAGAGCGCAGGCCCCCTTAAATCCATGTTCCACGCATTGTATAGTATTGTCTCAAGACTTATTCATAAACCATTCTCTTTTACATGTATATTCATATTCATTTTAACCCCCTTTAAAGGGCCCACCCGTTTTGACCTTCCTGAACACCCCTTTTTTGAAAACGACAGGTTCAAATTTTTATGAGAAAACTTTTTTGACCTTTTACCTATTATTGATTTTAGAATTTTTTTCTCGTGACAACATTGGCTTTAAGTTAGTAAGAAATTTTTATCCATACAATCCTTTTTGTTTTTGAAAAAAATCAAAATTTCATGAAAATTTGGAAAAAATTTTCGATTTTGAAAGTTGCAAAATTTCTGCGTGCAAAACAGATAATTATTTACCACAAAAAATTTTTAACTACTCTCCATATGTCCACTATAGGTTGGGGATATTTTTTAAATGTTTTTTTTTTTTTTACGACATTTAAGGGCTTTGAAATTTAGTAGTAATTTTTCCACATTTTCAAGAAAAATTTGAATATACAATTTTTTTAGGGACCACCCTTTTTTTACGTGGCTTGAGGGCCTGCATGTTAGATACCCCCATAAGTGCACCTCGAGAAACTAGACCCCTTAATGTATTTCAAACTATTTAAAAGTTTGAAAAGCCTTCAATTTTTCACAAATTAAAGTAAAGTGGGGGTTAAATTTCTAAATTTCACTTTTTTTGCAGTTTTCAATATTTATCCATTTTTACTGGAATCGGTAAATGTGACTAGGTAAAGCAACTTAATTCAATCCCCAGGTCTGCCGTTTAAAATTTCCCCATTTTGGGGCCCTAGTGCATATTTGGCTCACCCAAAAGCCCCAGAATGGGAGAGCACCACATACTCGGGGTCTCATTTTCAATACATTTTATTGGGGCGCCATTTCAGGTTTGGGGACCCCCTAAGGTGCAAAACTTAATAAACACCCTAAATAGCCGCTATTGGAAATAACCCCCTTAAGAATAAATTCCCGGGGGGCATTGAGTATATAGCCCCACAGTGATTACAAATTTTTTTAGATAACTGTGAAAAATTAAAAAAAAAAATTTTTTTTTTAATAATCTGCAAATTTTAGCTTAAAAACTTTCATAATCAAGGAATCCCGGAAAAAAGAAACCCAAAACTTTGTTTAAACAATTTTTCCCAAATTTGGGAATACCCACGTGGGAAAACACTGTTTTTTTTTTTTTTTTTTGGGGGCATGGGAGGGTTTTAAGGGGGGGAGCGCATTTGGCTTTTGGAAGAGATTTTTTGGGGGGGCCATGTCGCATTTGCAAAACCCCCAAAAAGCAGAACAGGGGAAACCCTTTCCCGAAGTCGCCCCATTTTTTGGATTCAACACCCATCAGGGATTATCAGGGGTTACTTGATTTGGGGCACAGGTGTTCCCTAGGTTTTTTTTTTGCATTTGGGGAATGAAAAAAAGCAGGGGGGAAAAAAGCAGTTCGGGCATTTTTTTTTGATTTTAATTTTACAGCATTCGCCTGCATGGTTTAAAAGAGTGATAACTTTAATATGGGGGTCGGACAATACATGAATAAATTTTTATATAGTTTTTTTCGTTTTTTTACTTTTACACAGAGAAATACGTCTATAAAAAAAATTTCTTTTTTTTGTTGCCTATTCTGAAGCCTAACTTTTTTTATTTGCTGTGTGCAGAGTGTGTATGGGGTTGTTTTTTGCGGAAAGGTTGCAATTGCTGGGTGCGCATGTTTGTTTTTTTGGGTTGAATTTTAAAGTTCTATAAACCCTATCCCAAAGAGGTATTGAGGGACGCCAAAACTAAGACTGCTGACAATCAAATCGGATGCAAATTCATAATATAAGGCGTAGGGGAAGCAAAAAAGGGGGGCGAAACGAGCCTCCAACGACAAAATATAAATGCATAAACTAATATGCCACTCACCTCGTATTGCTTTTCCCCTCTTTTTTAATCCAAGAGCTTGCTCCCCCCCCACACCCCGTTCCGGGTCCCCCGGGCCAGCGGCAACAACAACAAACAAAAATCCAGAGGGTCAGCGACGCCCCGCACAGCGAGACATGCAGCTTCCCAAACCCCCTTAAAGGTGCGTACAAAATAGCTTTATTTCAATATTAGTGACACATACTAGAAGGCTAAAAGCGGACAAAACCTCCGACACGTTTCGAGCAGAAATCCCTTGATCAGGCATAAAAAATGTAAACATTCACTTGAATTTTAAAAAAAAAACTTCTGCCATAAACAAATCATTGTAAATTGCATCAATCCTGTTGGGGGTGTTGGCAGTGCTTTAAAGGGGCCCTGCTTATTTAAAAACACTATATATATAAAAAAATCTGTTTTGTAGTTTTAACCCCTTTTGGGAATCTAGTGTTTTTAAATTTAAAGGGTCCATAAGCTTCCCCTTTCGTACTTTGCCACCCAATCACCCCCTTGGGATGGTTTTTTTAAAACCCGTTCAATAGCAAAAATACCAAACCAGAGAAACCCCCCTTGTGGATTTCTTAAAAGTTTGGCCCCCTGATTTCCCTTTTTTTTTTTTATCTGTAAGGGGTTCGGGGAAAATTTTGGTTTTTAATTTTTTTAATGGGCAGCCCAACAAATTTTTTATTGCACATTTGCTTCTATCACGTTATGACATGATGGCTATCACAATTCATATATTTTAAAATTTTTGAAACTGTTTTGTTTTGTCCATATTGTCAAATGGGGTATTTTTTTAACTTATTCAGGGATTGCAGCGATTCCCCCCGCAGGGTAAAACCCTTTAATGTAAGCCATTTTTTTTTGTGGGATTTTATTTAACAAGAGTACTAGGGGAAATTATGGGCAAAAGTTTTTGCTACGTTTGGGTACGCTTTAACACCCTTATCTATGATCTCTCCCGGATAGATCCTGTCTTAGAAATTTCAAATTCCTAAAAATATGGTTTGATCTCACCAAAATTTCTACATATTTTGTAAGAACACAAGTGTGTTACCATTTATAGTGGCATTTTTTTTTTTTTTCCCTTTTGTACTCCCTCTGTGTATCTGATTTTAAAAATCCTGTTGCGTTTTTCATTTTGTTTTCTATTTTTCGCTTTTTTTAGATTTTGTAGGTGTATCCCTTTTTTTTCAATCTGTCATCACTCTCACAATTTCTTTAAAATAATCTCTTTCTGGGGTAATGCACCTTGGCCCCAACGATTCCCCATAGGGGAAAAGCCCCCACTGTAATGAGATGGCAGCTATCAGCCCTGAGAATGGAATTCCCTGAATTTGGTTTCTATATAGGGGCTAAAAATACTCCTGTATCGTATCACCAATTTAAAAGGGCATCAAGGAAGGGGATCTCCCCCTATTCCAATTTCATAAATTTCAGGTTAAAATGGTTGGAATTAATGTAATCCATAAAATTTCCCGTATGACGCTACCTGTGACTCCAAATGACAGGAGGTACCATGTAGGCCCATACCAAAACACTCCCTATACGGATTGGGATCACTATAAATGAAAGGGCCCCACCATGCCCAAAAATATTACTAAGTGGGGGAAAAGGTTGCACCCAGGGGGGCCAGGACTGCAAATAGTATACATCTTCAAATTTGAAATAGTTGTTTTTAATAAGTACTCAAAAGATAAACTATGAATTCCTGGGGACCAGGTCATACATGGTTTTAAAAAAAGGTCTAAGTGAGAGAAGGTTTTCCCGCAAATCGGACCATGTAATAGATCCGACATGGGAAGGGTATCAACCGGGGCGACACAAGTGGACCTAAAAGAAGAAAAATTTCGCTTACCCCGAAGAAAAAACAAGGCAGAGCCCTTTTTACAGGGGGCAGACCCCAAAAAGACATGGAGAAAAAGGCAGAGAATGCGGCAACGAAAAACAAAACAAAAAGAAACAAGAAAAAAGAACGAAGGGCTTTTTATTAATATAAACTTCCAGGACACTAACAAAAGCGCAGTCGAATAATTAATAAAGGTTTGAATTTTGTCCCCCAGCTACTATCGCTATTAAATTTTTGAAAAATTTTTAAGGTTTTGCAGGGGGGTAGATTAAGGATAAATTTGGGGAAATTTTAAAAAGAAAAAATACTTTATAACTTAGCAGAAGGCAAATATGTTCTGAATTTTCAGCGCGCGCTGGAAAAACATTCCAACATTAGTAGCGGGGAATAAGTAAAAAGGGCCCCATGGAAATCAGACAAACATCTAATTTACAAAATAAAGAAAGGAGGCATTTAGAGATTTTCCGAGGGATGATAATATAATCTGAAAAAGGGGAAAAAGGTGTCGCACCGTTATCATGGATAAAGCTAAATTTTGGGGGGGGCAGTAGGCATTTAGGTGACAAAGTTTTATGAAAATATCCAGAAGGACCACAAGTCGTATTAACCCCCCTTACCCCCGGACCCCATTTTGGCCTCTTGACAGAGCCCATTTTTGAAATCTGTCTGTGTCACTTTATGTGAGAATAACTTTTTGACTTTTTTTAAACCCTATCCATTATTCAGAATTTTTTCTCGTGACACATTGTGCTTTAAGATAGAAAGAAATTTTTGGCCCAAAAAAATGTTTGTTTATTTGTAAAAATATCAAATTTTTGGAAAAATGTGAAAAATTTCCCAAATTCAAACTTCAAAAATTTTCTTTGTAAGACAATAGTTTTTCCCACTCAAAATATTTTATAACAGCATCTACCAATGTCTGCTGTAGTTTGGCATAATTTTTTTAAATGTTTTTTTTTTTTTTTACACATTGGGGGGTTTAAAAAATTTAGTATATTTTTAAAATTTTCAAAAAATTTGCAATAAACTTTTTTTTAGGGACCAGTCCATTCTACGTTTTTGATTGACCTGTATGTTAATCCCCCAAAGTACCTCATCAAAGAAACACACCCTTAAAGTATTAAAAAACCGATTTTGAAGTTATTAACCCATTGGGGTTTTCACAGGAATTAAAGAAAAGGAAGGGGAAATTTCAAAATTTCACTCTTTTATGCAGATTTGCAATTTTTATACTTATTGACAAAAATACGGTAAATTTTAATCGGGGAAATGCAAATTAATTTTTGATTCCCTATTCTGCCTTTTTCAAGATATCCACATGGGGCCCTAGTGCATTATTTGGGCCCAAACCACAAACCCAAAAATAGGAGGAGAAACTACGGGCTCTGTGGTCTCATTTCATTACTTTAATTTTTGGGGGCCATTTGGGTTTGCGGACCCCCTAAGGTTCCCAAAAACGTAATAAATCCCCCTAAAAAAAAACATATTGGAAACTAAACCCCTTAGGAAATACCCGGGTTTTTGTATAGTAATCTACCCAACGGGCTTTTCAAAAATTTTTTTACGTTCGGCTCTGAAAAAAAAAAAAAATATTTTTTTTCCCATAATCTGCAATTTTAGTAAAAAAGTTTAATTTTTAAAAGGAACCTGGAAAAAAAGCCCCAAAATTTGTTTACGAAATTTTCTTCCAAGTTCGGTAATCCCCTACTGGGGTTAAACTGCTTTTTGGGTGCATGGCGGGGGTACAAGGGGGGGGTGCTATTTGGTTTTGGGCGCAAGATATTGGTGGGGCCATTCGCATCTCCAAACCCCCCCAAAGTACTAAAACAGGGTGAAACCTTCCAAATTTGCCCCTTTTGGTTTCAACCCCCCTCAGGGATCTAAACCAAAGGGGTGTATTTTGCATTTTGGGGCACGGTTTCCGTATTTTTTTTTACATTGGGGCCCTGGGAAAAGGGGGGGGGAAAACGCGTTCCGCCTTGTTTTTGGTTCATTTTTCAGTATTGCCTACGGGAAAAAGACAGGATAACTTTACAGGGGGTGGACAATTTCAATGAATAAATTTTATATATTTTTTTTTGTTTTATTACTTTTACACAATAAACGAGTTTATAAAAAATTGCGATTTTATGTTGTCCTATTCTGACACCTACTTTTTTAATTTTTTCATAGGGGGCTCTTGTGGGGTTGTTTTTTTCGGAGAGTTAAAGTTTTTATTTATACCTTTCGGGGGCAAGATGTTTGATCACTTTTTATTTAAATTTTGTGAAGCATTTTTACAAAAAACAGCAAACCGGGGGTTTTTTATTTTTATTTTTTACACGGTCCCCTTGCGGTATAAATGACATCATTTTTTCTCACAGGTTGAACGATTTCAGCGATACCCACTTTGTATATTTGTTTTAATGTTTTACTGCTTTTTTCACAATAAAAACAATTTTTTTTGAAAAGGAAAAACGTTTTTTTTCATCCCCGCAGTCTGAGGCCAAACTTTTTTTTTTTTTCTTTTATGGAGCTGTATGGGCTTTTTTTTTTTTCGGATGATTGACGTTTTTATTGTAATATTTTGGGGGGGAAAAATTTTTGATCGCTTTTAATCTTTTTTTTTTTGGAAGTAGGGTAAGAAAAAACTGCAATCCCACAGGGGTTTTTTTTTTTTATTTTTAATAGCGTTCACCGGCATTCCGTGACAAGTTTTTTTACTCTGGGGTTAGACGATTAGTGATACCAATTTATGTAGTTTTTTTATTTGAAACACAATTTTTTGAAAAAAGAAGTTTTTTTTATTGTGTAAAACAAAATTTTGCATCGCTATCTTCTAATAGCCAAACTTTTTAATTTTTCCGTATCAAGCTGTGTAAGGACTTTTTTTTTGCGGGATGAACTGACGTTTTAATTGGCATCCTTTTAGTTGATATGAGTTTCTGATTACTTTTTTCTCCATTTTATTGCTGCGGGGGGTGAACAAAAAAAAGCTATTCTGTGCTGTTTTTGGGGTTTTTTTTTTTCGGGGTTCACCGTCGGTTTATTAACTGACAGATTTTTTAGGGTGGTCGTACCACGCGGCGATCCAAAAAATGGGGACTTTTTTATTTTTTACTTTTTTAGGGCGATTGGGGTTTGTAAAGGGGGAAAAAGGCATGACGTATTTTTTTTTTATTTTTTGTGTTTTTTTTTTTTACTTTTTTACATTTTTTTTTAATTTTTTTTACTTTTTTACACTTTCCCCCCGGGGGGGGTTGCTGAACGAGCAGATCATTCTGCAATAGGAGTCACATACAGTTTTTTCTGATGTTGGTCCCATGGCAACTTCTGTCACGCTGCCCAAATGCATTGGGGCATCGTGACGTCCCAGACAACCCGATGCGTATTTCAGCGCCCGGGGTGCTGGTAGGAATTCTTTTGGGGCCAGGCCGTTACTGCGCCGAACGCGGGCAGCAGGGCTCACTCCTGCCGCCCCACCGCGATGTCGCGACCAGATGTCGCACATCGGGGTAAACCCCCCCGGCTGGGGCGCACTCCGGCCCTGGGGGGTGCGGGATGACAGCGGAAAATTTCCGCTGGTTTCATCCGCGATTTGCGGCCCGCTTGTGAGCGCGCAAAATCGCCTTGACTACTCATACGCAAAATTTTCGGGAACCCCTACCCCCATGGAAAGATACGACAAATGTCGGGAAGGGGTTAAAAACAATTAGACATATAATAATGGAGGCCAAAAAGCGATGGGGTTATTGATGTAAATGTAGAAAATGCTAAGGGTGGAACACCCCCGAGTCCCGTTTTTATACTTTGTGCCCAAAAATTCATAAACCCTAGGGACCCCCCGGAGACCCCTTTCTCCGGATAATCGATATTTTCAACCTATTGCAACATACATTTACAGGTTTTTTTTCAAACTATTGAAAAGGAGCTCCCCGCTGCCTAAGGTATAAAGACTTCCTCAACAACCCGGAAAAGGTCGTACAGTAATGTAACATTCCTTGCACTCTTTATTTTAAGATTGTATACGAATTTTCCCCATAGGAAGGGTACAGCCATCAGACAGAAACTTATTCAAGATCCTTACCTTCAAATGGCTATTGGATTCCTGCTACACTATTAAGAATTCCACTATAATTTTTAGATTTTTGGGCAAAAATTTTTTCTTGCAGCGGCGGGGAGTGGCAATGGGCCTCCGGACCCCCTAGCTAGCAAATTTTCATGGAAGCTTTCGAGACGGGGCACGTCGTCCACAGTGAGGGGGCCCGGTATTTACTCTCGGCTCCGCTATGTGGATGACGTGTTTTATTTATGGGCGGGTCAGCAATTGAACGGGCGAATTTGTTGGGTTTCCCTTTAAAAGCAGGCACCCCCCAATCCAATTCTCCATTTCAAAAAATCAGATAGGATTAGTTTTCCCGGGCGTTTTGGGTTTCTATGAAAATCAGAATACACACAGGGTAATCAAAGGAAATTGATCGTAATAATTTACTGCATAATTCAAGCCAACACGCCCCTGAAATTCTCAATGCCATCCCTAAAGGCCCAAATTTATGCGTTTTCGACTATTTCTCAAAGATAATGAATTCAAATGCCAAACAGAAATTGGTGGAGAATTTGTGGAGAGGGGGTTAATCCGGGCAGTACTTTTGAATTGGTAATGAAATTTTATTGTAAAACCCCAAAAAGCTTTAGAAAAAAAGACAGGGAAAAAAGATTATCGGTTTTGGGTTCTCTATGATTTGACTGCCACTCTAAAATTTGGGACTAAAAACCCTATGTAAATACGGTACATTATGCAAAATGACCTAATATGGCCATCTATTTTTGGGTTACCCAAATTTGTTTTTCAACGGGGCAAAACGTTGGAAAATTTATTACCCCCTCAGACCTGAAAAAAGGGCAAAAACCACTAAAATGTTTCTTGACACGCAAAAAAGGCACTTATCCGTGCTTATTGCCAAAATTGTCTGCGTGATAAAAATTTCACATATTACTCACCATGTCTCCAACGACCCGTGCGGGTTTCTTTACCTGCACTACTAAAAATGTTGTATATTTCAAAAGGCCCTTTGGGCAAGGGTTGTTCCAAACCCCTCTAGGATGGTCGGTCAACAAAGGGGCATAAGTCACAGATTCGTCTCTATACAAAGAAAAACAGAACAGCAAAGTAGGATGGATAGAGAGGGGCTCCCTAAATATATGGAGTCCTCTGTAGCAAGACATTTCGATAGAAGGGCCCCCAAAGGACCGATTTAAAATGGTGCTTTTTAGGAAGTGAGGGGTGAGAAACAAAAACAATCAAGCTAAAATTTCTTTCCCGAGGTTTTTTGGGAAACAGATTAAAAAAAACTATCACCCAGGGGGCCAACGAAGAATGCCAATGGGAAAATATATATACGCGAGATCATACGCGCATTTCTGATCGAGCTAGAAAGTTTAGATAAATGGGTGACCGCATCAGAGGGGCGATTCGAATCAGCAGCCGCTGTTGGCAGGTCAGCTCCCACAAGATACTAGAAACACGAATGTCGGGATCCACTGACCTAATTGGACTCGGGACTCTCCCTTGGATTGCAGGTTTTTGAGATACATGTCACTAAGACTTTTTAAGCATCGCAATAATACACTACAAGTGTTGCTGCTATAATATTTGTGTAATAAAAATTTTTGGGGTAAAGTATCCTTGACAGTTGGATAATTAAAGACGGAAAAAAGGGCTCTAGAGTGGGGGCCCGCCCAGCCCCTGCATAACTGCAATCATACTAACCCAAAAAAAAGTAGAATAAAATGTCTACTCATCCCGCAAAAAACATCCCCCACAAAAATCTGTAACAGAAAAATAAAAAGCTAGCCTCAGACTAGGGGATCCAAAACATGTTTTCCCTTTATAAAAAAAGTTTTTATTTGTAAAAAACAGTAAAAATTTAAAAAAATTAATTTAGTTATACAAATACAAATTGAGTTTCTACTGAGAAAGCTAGCATTCCTTTATGCCCATGGTAACTGCTTAAAAAAAAAAAATGAAAAACACTACCAGGGTTGCTGTATTTTTTTTCAAAAAACCTCCCAAAAAATTTATAAAAAAATCAAAGCACCATGACCCCATAATGTTTCCCCAAAAAAATGTCAACTCATAGACAAAAAATTAAGCCCCCAATCAAATCCATACACAAAAATTTAAAAGTTTTTCTGTCAGAC
>JAODAL010066120.1:0-17908 GCA_025379985.1 Phyllomedusa bahiana | reverse complement strand
CCCCCGGGCGATGGAGGAGGAGAGGGACACAGATGCGGAGCCTTTCTCTACGTCAATCCACAAGGCCCGACAGTTTAAACAATTTTAAATCGTCTTCATTATGCAGGGGTTCGGGTTCCAGGCAAATGCAAGGCGGCGCTCAGCTCTCAGGGTGCATCATCTGAGGCAAGTCAGGGCTGTGTTGAAGCTGTGCCGGAGCAAGCGGAGGAGGAGGAGGTATTCCTGGAAAACCGATGGAAACCGACGTCCCGGGCCTTGGAAAGAGGTTGGCGCGAATTTTGCGGGGGAGGAGGAAATCATTTGCTAGTGCCCCTCGACCCAGAGGCTTGGAAATCAAGGCTCCATCTCTCACTTTAAATGCTTGGATGCTCCATTTCCCTCCAACATGATCCTCCGCATTAAAAGGCCATCAAAATGAACAACAGTTACTGGGGGGGCCACCTCCTGGATCCCCGGTACAAAACAAAACTCAGCACTTTCCTTCCACCCACCCAAATAGAGAGTAAAATGCAGGAAATGGAGACCTTGCTGATTGATCAACTGGAGACATCTGTTTCGTCTGCTTAATGTTGTTCAAATGTCACGGTGGAACAACGTCAGCGACGTGACAGCAGTAGAGTGCCAAGTAGCCGTAGCGGCAGCAGCAGCAGGCAATGTGGCAGAAGCCTAATGGTAGACCCCAATTGCTGAGGTCACCGATTAGTTGCCGGTCTACTTCACATTCCTCTTCAAACAGAAATGGTCCTCTTGAAAAATTTATTTTTAAATGATCATTTCTCTTTTGAAAATTTTTATTCTCAGTTCCCAAAAAGATCATTTTGCTGGTTTTGCGTGAGGAGACTGTAAAAGACACCAAGGGTTTCATGACAAAACCGTTTTCCATTTACTAACTTTATCTTTAGAATTTTTCGCATTGTCAAGGGTTTTGAGGTCATGTTGCTGTGAGATACAGCTATAATCATGGTCCTTTGGAACAGAAATGTGGCTTCTAAGTGGCATTTCTCCATCACAATTTTAATAGTGGCTGAGAAGTCATATTTATAGTTTTTTGGGGTCATGTTGCTGTGAGATACAGCTATAATCATGGTCCTTTGTTACAGAAATGTGGCTTTCAAGTGGCATTTCTCCCTCACAATTTTGAACAGTGGCTGAGAAGTCATTTTTATAATTTTTGGTCATGCTGCTTTGAAATGCAGCAATACTACAGTTCCTATTCTAAAAAATGTTGTTTCTAACAGACATTTGTTCTTCACAATTGTCAAAAGTGGTTCAAGGGTCATGTTTTGAATTTTTGGGGGCATTTTGCTGTGAAATGCAGCTATACTACAGGTCCTATTCTAAAAAATGGGGTTTTTCCTAACAACATTGTTTTCCCAATTGTCAAAAGTGGCCAAGGTGATGGTACTGTCAAAAACAGGAATAGGTAGGAAACTATTAATGGACACATATTGCAAAATGACTTGTTTTTGCAAGATCTTTAAAATAGCTAGAAATTCCTGTAGTGAGACAACCCATTTAATACAATAAAAAAAAGAGAAACAAAGACGTGATGGGATTCCATCCTATTTAAAAAATGTGTTTTCTAGAATTAAACTACTAAAAAACTTGCATGTACAAAATAGCTGATACAAATATTCCTCTGAATTGTACAAGGGAGGTACAGGAAGACTTAAACAGATGTAGGTTACCCAGGGCAGGTTAGTCCAATGTCCAGTTCAACTAAAATGGTGGTTGAAAGACTCCTTTTTCCGGCACTTTTTAAATTTGTGGGTCGCAGGTTTGGGGCTCATGCTGTGGCCCAGGACAGATATAGTCAACGTCCAGTTCAAATAAAATGGTGGTTGAAAAAACTCCTTTTTCCGGCACTTTTAAAATTGTGGGTCAAGCAGGTTTGGGGCTATGCGTGGCCCCCAGGACAATATAGTCAATTCCAGTTCAACTAAAATGTGTTTGAAAACTCCTTTTTTTTCCCGCACTTTTTCAATTTGGGGCATGCATTTTTTGGGGCTCATGCGTGCCCAGGAAAATATAGTCAGTTTCAGTTCAACTAAAAGGTGTTCAAAGACTCCTTTTTCAGGCATTTTTTTAACTGGGGTAAGAGAGGTTTAAGGGCATCTGTTACAGAACGGGTTTATGTCTTTATTCCATTCAACAAAAATGTTGGTTGAAAGTTTTCCTTTTTCGGCATTTTTTTAATCTGTGGGCAACGGTTTTAATGGCATACTGTGTACAAACGGGTTTTTGTCAAGTCCTTTAAAACTAAAATGGGGTTCAAAGACTCCTTTTCCCCCGGGCACTTTTTTAATCTTGGTTCATGCGGTTTTGGGGCTCATGCGGGGCCCCAGACAGGTATATCAATGCCAGTTAAACTAAAATGGGGTTTAAAGACTCCCTTTTTCGGGGCACTTTTTTAATTGTGGGTCAATAGGTTTAACCCCTAAACGACCTTAGAAACGTATCCATAACGGTCCAGGTCGATTTGGGGGTTCACGCACTGAACGTAGGATACCGTCCTGAGGATCGCGCGAACTGTAAAGTAGAGTTCGCGCGATAGGCGCGGGGTGTCAGCTGTATATGTTACGCTGACATCCCCCGCAGCGTACCGGCCCCCCGTACCCCCCGGATCGTCCGGGGGGGGGGGCCGGGTTACAACTCCCTTAAATTAATCGCGACGATCGGGGGTCGCAATAACTAAGAAGAGACGCAGTAGGAGATCGCCTTCCTCGTCTCTGCGGCGGAGCCCGCAGCAGCGCATGGATGCGCACGATTCGTGCAGCCCTGCCCCCTCTGACAGACAGCACAAACGTAAGGGGCAAGAGATGCCCTTCCGGGTTGTCCGCTGTGCACGTCACAATGCCCGGGGCCTCCCGCGCCCATTGTGTGCACCCCCGGCATCGTGACTGACAGTTGTCCGATAGGAACCAGTCATAGCAACACACCTATGCACTGATTCCTATTGAATGAGAGAGATCTAAAAGATCACTCAATCAAATCCCCTATGGGGAAAAGCTAAAATAAAAAATGTGAAAACGTGAAAAAAGTAAAAAAAGAGAAAATCAAGTAAAACACAAGCACACAAAAATAAACTAAAAATATAAGTACAGACGCCCGCCCTTATTCCCCTTTTACCCAAAACGCCAATCCGCCACCCAAAAAAATCACAAAATAAAATAAAGTACCCACATATTTTGGTATCCTCGCCGCGTGCGTAACGCACCCTCTGCCCTAATAAAGTCTGTCAAGTTAATTAAACCCGTAACGTTGAACGCGCCCGTTAAAAAAAAAAAAAAACAATCACATCGAGATTCAAGATTATTATTCATCCCACAGCACCATGAAAATGAATAAAAACGTCATAAAACTCCTAAAACAGTCTGGTAGTACGGGAAAAAAAAAAAATGTATAAAGCTCTCAAAGATAGCGATGCATAAATATTGTTTTACACACTACAAACACTTTTTCTTTTTTTTTTAAAGTGCTTCAACATAAAAAAACTATAGAAAATAGGGTAACGCCATAATCCGTAGCGACCCAAAGAGTAAAGCGAACTTATCACGTATAACAGCATGGTTTAGCCCTGTTAAAAATAAAAAATAAAAAACACGCTAGGATTAGCAGTATTTTCTTCACCCTCGGGCCTCCCGAAAAATGGATTTTAAAAAAGCGATCAAACATCCCATGTTTCCCACCAAAAATATACTAACGAAACGTCATACTCCGTCCTCTCACAAAAAACAAGTCACTAACACCGCTCCATGCACAGAAAAATTTAAAAGTTATGGCTCACCAGACTATGGCGACTGCAAAAACGTATTTTCCTTGTTGAATAACAAGTGGTTTTATTGTAAAAAAGCAGTAAACACATAAAAAATATACAAATTGGGTTATTGGTGTAATCATATTTGACCTGCTGAGTACAAGCTACCATGTCATAATACTCGTACATTACCGCCTATAACAAATCAACAAAAAAAACACACTACCACAGATTGCTCTATCTTGTTTCAAAACTCACAGCAAAAACCTTAAATAAAAAGTGAACATCAGAAAATCATATCACCCCATAATGGTACCAATAAAAACATTTAACTCATCCCCGCAAAAAACAAGCCCATACACAGCACTGCAAACCAGCAAAATAAAAAAGTTATGGCTCGTCAGGAAATAGAACACAACATAAAAAAACGCAATTTTTTATAGACGTATTTCCCGACTGTGTAAAAGTAATAAGGGCGACATAAAAAAACTATATAAAATCTATATCATGATAGGCTACAAGTTGTACCGAACTCCCATAGCAGTAAAGTTATCAACATCATTTACACTGCAAACGGCTGGACGAATGCTGTAAAAAAGGCATCGCTCAAAAAAACAATGACACGAGGTAGGACAGCTTATCCCCCCATTTTACATTGCCCAATAGCTACGAGAAAAACAAAACATCTATGGAACACATGTGCATTCCAAAATGCACATACACCCCTGCAAGATGAGATCCCTAATGGGTTTTGAATTCCCAAAAAGGGGCGACTTCTGATGTTTCGCCTTTCTGCTACTTTTGGGGTTTGCAAATGCGACATGGCCCCACCAAAATCTCTTGCGTTCCAAAAGTGCCAAAATAGCGCACAACGCTATATTCACCTTTACATAACGCATTTGTGTACTCACACGATTCTAATAAAGGTGCAAGACCTTTTATAGCTGACAACCCACCGCTACAACGTTTTTTCATTTTCTTGCATTCACTATCCACAGACTTTACACCTACATCATAGGGGAACCTTACACACCCTGCCAATGACCCACACAAGTCATAAAAAAGTGCCAGAAACGCAGTAATTAACATTGAACCATACTATTTTAACTATAACATGGACAATACTATACCCTGTCCTGAGAACGCAGCATGACCCTTAAAACCATACTGACCCACCAGATTAAAAAAGTGCTGAAAAAGAGAGTCCCTTTTTAAAACCACCATTTTATTGAAGCATGGACATTAAACTATCGAAACGTGTCCTGTACCGCAGCAGTATGACCATCTAAACCTGTCTGCACCATCAGATTAAAAAGTACTGGGAAAAGGAGTCTTTCAACCACCCATTGTTAGTTGTACTGGAGACTTGACACTATACTCCGATGTCCTGGAACACGCAGTTTGATACACTAAACCTGTCTGAACCACCCAAAATTAAAAAAGCCTGCCCGGGAACAAGGAGTCCTTTGAACGCACCATTTTAGTTAACTCGACATTAACTCCTATCTGTCCTGTACATGCAGAATGACCCATTAACACTCTGTCTGACCCACAGATTAAAAAGTGCCGGAAATAGAAGTCTTATCAAACCCACCCATGTTCTCTAGTTTTCACTGGTCATAGACTATCGCTGTCCTGTGCCACAGCATGACCCCTAAACCTGTTTGATGAAGACCCACAATCACAAATGTGGCACTATGCCTTAATTTTTTACAGTGACTCTCAATTTAGTATATTTTTTGGCAACTGACATTGTTTACCCAGAATTTATTTAGGGAAGTTTTTATTTATAGTTTTCATTATTCACATATTTGCTTCATCTTTTTTTCGAAGTGTGATAACATACAACAAACAAACCGCCTCCATGCCAGTCTTGTTTAAAGGTATTTTTTACACGGTAGATGTGTTAATTCGTGTCCGCAACCCCCATAAGTAATACAAATGTCCCTAATCATTTGGCAACCCCAAAACACTTCTATTGAAAGAAACATTTGGCCCTCCTGGCTTCGTTGATAGGAACTTCAAGCCCAACAACATCTAATGGTTGGTCATTTTTCCTCCAAAGTCCTTCTTCATTGATTAAGGTGGGGGGCGACTCCGCCTGGAGATCAATGAGATCGACCCATAGTGACTCGAGCTCCCAGGGAAAATTTTAACAGTGCCTCAAATTGTGCAAACTTTAGTTATCCACAGCCCCCTGCACACCCCTTATATTTTGACACTAATTAACCTCACAGAAATCACCTTTTTCCAAAAATCACGATTTTTTAGAGAAATATTGAAGCCACTTCCCGTATTGGCGCGCCCATGAACGGTTGAGGCAGACCAGTAGCTGCCGTCCAGACCATACCTGTTCTTAACCCACGAGATCCAGCTGCCAGACTTACAGTTGGGTGCGGTGATCAGAGCCAGGCCGTCGGCGTCTGTCATCTATTAAGCCACCGAGGTTCAGCACGCCCCGGCGCCCCGGAGTCTTACAGTGTGATGCGGAGTGAGAACCCCCGGGCTGAGCGTCCGTCCATCTATTAACAACGTAAAAACAATTCCTCTAGACGCTGGCAACGAAAACAGTCGTGCGGAAGCGGAAGTGTGAGGAAAGGGCCCCTCCACCTTCCTCAGTACACAGTAAAGGGACCGGGGGAAAGCGCGGGCCCCTTCCGTATGAGTGGGGGGGGCCAATTGGGGCTTCCCCGGGAAAAACTGGTGGTTTAACCCCTCCTGTTTCCACCCAGGTGCCCTTTTTTTTTGGCATTCTGTTTTTTCCCCGTTTTACTCAACTTTGCTGGGGGAAAATTTGTCCCTGTACTTTGTTCTCGGTCCGTGCCCATACTCCATGTCCCCCTGAATAACCTACATCTGGTTTCAATTTTTTCCTGAAACCTCTCTTGTAAAATTTCAGAGGATTTTTTTTACCCGATTTTTTTTGTACATGAAGTTTTGTATAGTTTTAATTTTTAGAAAACACATTTTTTAAAATGGGGAGGGAAAATCCCCCCCATTTTTTTTTTGATTCTTTTTTTTTAATTGTTTTAAAAGGGGGTTGTCTAAATACAGGGATTATAGTATTTTAAAAGATTTTTGGCAAAAAAGTTTGTATAAAAAACGGGCAGGTAAAATTTTAGGGTTGGCCACTGTTACCCTGCTTAGGACTCCCGAAACCAAAGATTGATGTTTGGTCAGTCCCCTTTGATGAGAAACACAGGCGGGTTAAAAAAAAAGAAAATTGGGGAGAGGCTTTGGGCAAATTTTCTTAGGCCGATTCAAAACATGGTGGGGGCTGTTTAAGGAAAAACCCAGTTTTTGGGTCTATAAAAAAGGGAAACGAACCCATTGGGAGTCGGGATTTTTGTCTAGTAAAATCTCTAACTAAAAACGAACCAAGAAACAAATGTTTTTTGATTAAAAAAAAAAAGGGTACCTTCCCCCTTTGCTGAAATTTGCCCAAAATTTGGGCAGCTCCATAAATCAGGGGGACCATTTGTCCTTCATCCTATTTACGGGGAAAAAAATTATTTTTTCCCAAAGGTCCCCTTTCACATGCGGATACCAAAGGAGTTATTTTTTTGCTTAAATGCCCCGGCGGTAAAGGATATGGGGGGAAAAAAGGGCCCCGTATTTTAAAAAAATAAAAATTAAAAATGAACATTGGTCCAATATTAGTTGGGCTGCTAGAAAGGTGATAAAAGGATAAAAAAAAAATCTGAAAAGGAGGAAAAAAAAAAAGGCCCTTCGGGGAGACTAGGGGTGGCATATTTCCTTTTGGGAAAATTGCGGGCCCAAAAAATGTGTTGACTTGCGATTTTGCATAATGGAGGAAGTGAGAGGTGTGGGGGGTTTAAACTCTGAGTCTTGTTTACATACTGGGAGAGGCCAGTTGGTTTTTTGGGATCTTAAAAACCTTTAAAGCCCCGGCCCCCCTAATGGGCACTTTAGTTTTAAAGTGTTTTTGTAAATGTATTTTTTTTGCCCAAATTGAAAAGTTAAATGGGGAGTTACTAGGGGGGTCTGCACGCTTGAAAAAAGGGGGGTTTGACTCTCCCGAAAGGGTCGCGGGTTACGTTTAAAACCGCCCCCCCCTTCCGCTTACCTGCTAAAAGGTTTTGGGGAACCCGCCAAGTCTGTTTGGCCCCAACGAAAACCCTTGTGCATTGTGAACCCTTTCTAGGGTATCTTTTGACCCCACGGAATGTTCCCGGGGGGTTGAATTGCAAGTATTTTCTACTATTTTTGGGATACTTTACTTTTAGGGTATGTGAACCCAATAAATTAAAAATTTTTGCCAAGCTGTTTTACCCCGGCAATGTTCTGAAGCTTAAAGATCTTCCCAAAAAAAAATTTCTTTTTGAAAATATGTGCCCAAATTAAAAACGGGATTCCCTACCTTTTTTCCTGTTTCTGACAGAAAACCCATCCCCCTTGAGCCATTTTTTTGAAAATTTGTGAAAAAACAAATGTCTGTTAGAAAAAACTTTCCTTTTTTTTATAATAGCCCCTGTAAAATGGGGGGCTGTTTGCCCACAGAAAAAATCCCCCAAAAAATTTCAAAGCATCCCCCTTAAGGCCACTTTGGACAATTGTTTGAAGAACAAAGTTCGTTTGAAACAAAAATTTTTTTATAATAGGACCTGTTTATCCCCAAAAATTGTCCCCAGAAAAATGCCCAAAAAAATTCAAAGCTTTGACCCTTGAGCCACTTTGGCCCAATTGTGAAGAAAAAATTTGTCTGTTAGAAAAAAAAATTTTTTTTTAAAAAAAGGGCCCTTTTAGAAATTGCTGCTTTTTCCAAAGCACCCAAACCCCAAAAAAAATTAAAAAAATTGATTTTTCTCAGCACCCCTTTTTAAAAAATTGTGGGGAAAAATTTCCACTTAAAAGCCACATTTCGGCCCAAAAGGACCAGAAAAAGCTGTATCTAATCCAAAAACATGCCCCCCAAAAAAATTTTAAAAATATAAACCTTCTCACCCACTTTTAAAAAAAATTGTGATGGTAAATTTGCCACTTAGAAGAAACATTTCTTTTCCCAAAAAGGACCAAAATTTTAAGCTTTTATTCCACAAACATGCCCCTCGAAACTTTGCAATGGGGAAAATTTTAAAGATAAATAAGGGAAAATGGCAAAAAGGGTGTTGTCATAAAACCCTTGCTTTTTTTTACAGCCCTCCTCACGCAAAACCGGGCAAAATGAACTGTTGGGAAAAAAGAGAAAAAAAAATTGCATTTAAAAAATTGTTTCTTTTAAAAAAAAAGTTTTAAAGAGGACCATTTCTATTTAAAGGGAGGAAGGGTGAAGTGGGGAACCCCCAACCCTAATCGGTGACCTGGGGAAATTTGGGGGCCACAACTTTCATCAGAGACCCATCCTTGGGGATTCATCTTGATAAAAAGCAAACGATCCACATTATCTGGGGAAAACCCGGGAAATGCTTTGCCCTGAAATTTGACTTGTCCATTGTGCAAAGGGTTCCCTCAGATATATCGCGGGCTGCTGGGAGGCCCAACACCTCTATGGCGTGGAGAGCGACTGGGCCATTTCCTTTTTGGATACCCAAAAGTCAAATTGGGCCCGGAACCACACCCCAAAAACATCGGTTTTGGGAGACGCAGATAGTCGGGCCCATGATTTTAAGGGGGTTTTCCTTTTTGTTGTATGTGTGCCCTGAAATTGTATGCTTTGGGGGAGGTGGTAAAAAAAAGTTTGCCAGGGCCCACCCTTTTGGCTTCTGCCCCTTCCCTGCGTGCTGCTGCCGTTTACGGCTACTTGGCACTTACTCCCTTTTCACGTCGCTGTTTGTTTTTCCCAAAACCGTAAACTTTTTGAAGAACGGAATGAACGAAACCCAGATGTCTCCATTTGGGATCAATCAGCAAGGTCTCCATTTCCTGCTTTTTTTTCCCTCTCTATTTGGGTGGGTGGAAGGAAAGTTCTGAGTTTTGTTTTGTACCGGGGATCCAGGAGGGTGGCCACCCAGTAACTGTTGTTCATTTTGATGGCCTTAATGCGAGGATCATGTTGGAGGAAATGGAGCATCCAAGCACTCATGTGAGAGATGGAGCCTTGAGTTCCAAGCCTCTGGGTCGAGGGGAACTAGCAAATGATCTTCCTCATCTTCCTCCTCCGCCTCAAATTCGCGCCAACCTCTTTCCAAGGCAGGGACGTCGGTAACGTCGGTGTCTAGGAATACCTCCTCCTCCTCCTCCTCCTCCTCCTCCTCCGCTTCCTCCGGCACAGCTTCAACACAGCCCTGACTTGCCTGAGATGATGCACCCTGAGAGCTGATGCGCCACCTTGCACTAGCCCTGGACCTGAACCACTGCCTAATGAAGACCGATGAAATTGTGAAACTGTCGAGCCTTGTGGATTTGACGGAGAGAAAGGCTCCGTGTCCGCAACTGTGTCCGTCTCCTCCTCCGTCGCTGGCGGGACCTGTTGTTTCAGAGTGTCCAACGATCGTTCCAGAACTAAGATCACCACAATGCTCATGCAGACAAGAGCATTATCGCAACTGACCATTTTTGGTGGCTTCTTCAAAACTGGCAAGGATGGTGCAGAGCTCTTTCACCTGCCTCCACTCTCGGTGGCTCAACACCCCGAGGATCCGCACCGCTGCTTGTCGGCCATGTGTCACTTTGTACTGCTTAATGGCATTGCGCTGCTGCCACAATCGCTGGAGCATGTGGAGGGTGGAATTCCTGTGTGTTGCCATGTCAACAATGAGACGGTTGATGGGGAGGCCGAGCTGACGCTGCAACGCAGCCAGGCGGGACGAAGCAGGGTTGCGAACGGCGGAAGTGCGAACTTAGACTTCAAACCCTTTTCCTCAGCAGGCAGTCCAGACCTGGGTTAGCTCTTTATAATTTTCTGGACGACAAGGTTCATGACATGTGCCAGGCAAGGGATGTGCTCCAGCCTACCGATTTTAAGGCGGCCAGCAGATTTCGCCCGTTATCGCACACCAACCTTGCCTGGCACAAGGCTTTTGTCACCCAGCCAGCGCTCGGTTTCCCTCGTTGCGGGAGCCATCCACAGCTCCTGACCTGTGTGGGGAAACGGTCTCCAGACAGATTTAATTTTTCAACATGGCCTGGGTTTTCTCTGGGCACTGATGCCACCAGAGGACCTTGGGGGAAAAAAACCCTGCACCATCCTCCCAGTTTTGAAGGGGCGTGCCCCGACCCCTGAAAAGCCACCGTCACCACTAGAGACCTTCCCTGGGGGAAAGGGAAAGGGGCCCCATGAACGTGGCGGCCCGGAACCCATCTGTGGTCCACCAACGGAAAGGCAACATTTCCAAGGGCCAAAAGCCTGGCATTGCCGACATTCAGGCTTTTGGCTTTGGGATGGTTTGGGTTTAAAGTGTTTCTTCTGCTCCCAAACCCGGAAGACAGAAGGCTGGCTGCTAGACTGGCCGCTGTACGGCGTGCAGGTCATCAAACTGGCGGAAGGAGAAGGGGTAGGGTGGGTCTTGGTGGTGCTGGGGGTATCGGGCGACGGTTTGGGGGCTGAAGCGGAGGCTGATCCTGATCATTTACTCTGAGAGACATGGGGCAGCTGAGGAACGCTTGGTGGTGGTGGAGGAGGAGGCGGAGGGCAGAGCGTGTGGGCAGTGGTTGGAGGCTCGGCTCAGTCTGGGGCCTTTTTTTGGCCAAGTGTTGCCTCCCTTTCAACTCATGCATTCGCTGCATGTGACTAGACATGTCGGTGGTTTGGTTAAACACCTAAGGGTCTTTCCTCTACTTATGCGTTTACGGCAAAGGCGGGGATTTTGACATCGCTGGGTGAATCAGAGGCTTGCTCAAAAAAGCCCAGGCTTGAGAGGTCCTGGACCTTTTTGACGGCGATAAACGAGGAGCTGGGTTTCCGCTGACCGTGGCTGGCGGAATCATATCAGCGGACTTCTGCGACCCCCCTCTCCCTTTTTGAGCTGGGACCCTTACTGACACTACCCCATCGTCTTCCTCCTCATCCAGTAATAAAGCGCTCGCAAGCAAATCCTGCTGAAAAGACCACGTTGGATCCGCAATGTCGAATCATAATAAATCAACACGGTGACTTCTTTCGTCCTGTTTTTTTTCTAAAATCCGGGGAGCAAAGGGGCTAAAAAGCAAGGGGGGACTGAAAGGCGTTCCCCGGGACCGTCCGGGATTTTTTGCCGATTGCCCCGGGCCCTTCCTTTCCTCCTTGATGGCATCCGTAACTGGGTGTCAGAGCAAAAAAAAAACATCCCCCTTTGGCCTTTGATCTTTTAAACTTTGCCTTCTACCCCAACCAAATTTTGGGTCATAAAAAGAGGTCTTCAGAAAAGGGGATTATCCCAGTGGGGGGGTACACGAGTTACATTTTGGGCTGATTAATTTTGGCCCGGATGCTGATGATGCGTTTGAGGGACTTTTGTGGCCTGCCCTTGGGGGGAACGAGGAGGTAAGACGCTGGTTCCAGGTTCTTTAACCCCTGAAAACAAAATTGGGGCAAAACGCTGTTCGTTACTGAAAATTCAAAAGGGGCCCTGCCCCAGCGATGCCCGGGCCCCTGAGGGCCCTTTGCAACTGACGATCCCCCTGGTGCGTGTTTCGCCGGACGGGGAAGGAGCACCTTCTCTCGTCCCCTTACCTCCATTTTTCAAAACCCCCCTCTTTGCTCGCTTACCACCTGAATTTCGTCCATTTTTCAAAAATTTAAAAAAATTTTGGGGAAGGGTTTTATGGAAGAGTTTTGGAAAGTCTCTTTTTAAAGATGGCAAATCAAAAGCTATTCTCAAATCCCCCAAAACAAAACAAAATTGCTGGATTTCAAAAATTTTAAAATGGAAAGTAGATCTATCAACAAAGGGGGGTGGGTAGTGCGCCAAAGGGAAAAAAAATGTATCTGAAATTTTATTCCCGGAAAAATAAAAGGAAATTTTTTGGGACCTTTTTAATTCCCCTGTGGTACTACCCAAAAATTGGTTGGGTTTTAAAAAATTTAAAAATGCCCAAAGTAGCTCATCAACCCAAAAAGGGGAGTGCGCCAAAGGAAAAAAAAATTATCTGAAATGTATTCGGAAATAAAAAGGTATTTTTGGCACCTTTCAAGACCCCTGGGGTGACTACAAAATTGCTGGATTCAAATGTAACTGCAAGGTGGCTCTATAAACACAGCTGGCCTGCGCCAAAGTGAAAATTACACGTATCTGAAATGTATACTGATGATAAAAGGTATTTTTTGGCACCTATCAACCTGTGGTGACTACAAAATTGCTGGATTCAAATTTAACTGCAAAGTAGGTCTATCAACAAAGCTTGACTGGCCAAAAGTGAAAAAAAACACCTGTCTGAAATGTATACGGATTTTAAAAGGTTTTTGGCACCTATCAGTACACCTGTGGTGACTACAAAGTTGCGGGATTAAAATTTTAACTGCAAAGTAGATCTATCAACAAAGCTTGACTGACCAAAAGTGAAAAAAACACGTATCTGAAATGTATACTGATAATAAAAGGTTTTTTTTGGCACCTATCAATTCACCTGTGGTGACTACTAAATTGCTGTATTCAAATTTAACTACAAAGTAGCTCTAATGAACAAAGTTTGACTGATCAAAATGAAAAAAAACACCTGTCTGAAATGTATACGGATAATAAAAGCTATATTTTGGCAACTATCAATAAACCTGTGCTGACTACAAAATTGATGTATTAAAATTTAACTACAAAGTAGCTATATGAACAAAGCAAGACTGACAACAAGTGAAAAAAAACAAGTCTGAAATGTATACGGGATAATAAAAGGTATTTTTTGGCACCTACAATTCACCTGTGGTGCTACTAAATTGCTGTATTAAAATTTTAACAAACAAAGTAGCTCTATGAACAAAGCTTGACTGACCAAAAGTGAAAAAAACACCTGTCTGTAATTTATACGGGATAATATAAGGTATTTTTTTGCACCTATCAATAAACCTGTGGTGACTACTAAATTGCTGTATCAAATTTAACTGCAAAGTAGATCAAATCAACAAAGCTTGACTGACCAAAAGTGAAAAAACACCTGCCCTGAAAGTATACGGATATTAAAAGGTATTTTTGGCACCTATCAGTACACCTGTGGTGACTACAAAGTTGCTGGATTCAAAATTAACTGCAAGGTGGCTCTATCAACACAGCTGGCCTGCGCCAAAGTGAAAAAAACACGTATCTGAAATGTATCCGGATAATAAAAGGTATTTTTGGCACCTTTTCAATTCACCTGTGGTGACTACAAAATTGCTGTATTCACATTTAACTGCAAAGTAGCTCAATCAAAAGCTGTATGCGCCAAAGTGAAAAAACACGTATCTGAAATGAATTTCCCGGAAAATAAAAGTTTTTTGGCACCTTTCAATTTACCTGTGGTGACTACAAAATTGCTGTATTCAAATTTAACTGCAAAGAAGATCTATCAACAAAGCTGGCCTGTGCCAAAGTGAAAAAACACGTATCTAAAATGTTTTCGGATAATAAAAGGGTTATTTTGGCACCTTCAATTCCCTGGGTGACTACAAAATTGCTGGATTCAAAATTGAAACTTTTTTTGCAAGGGGGTGGCTCTATAAACACAGCTGGCCTGCGCCAAAGTGAAAATTACACTATCTGAAATGTATACTGATGATAAAAGGTATTTTTTGGCACCATCAACCTGTGGTGACTACAAAATTGCTGGATTCAAATTTAACTGCAAAGTAGATCTATCAAACAAAGCTTGACTAAACCAAAAGTGAAAAAAACACCTGTCTAAAATGTATACGGATATTAAAAGGTTTTTTTTTGGCACCTATCAGTACACCTGTGGTGACTAAAAAAGTTGCTGGATTCAAATTAAACTGCAAGGTGGTTCTATCAACACAGCTGCCTGCGCCAAAGTAAAAAAAAAACACGTCTGAAATGTATACAGATAATAAAAGGTATTTTTTGGCACCTATAAACATGTGGTGACTACAAAGTTGCTGGATTCATAATTAACTGCAAAGTAGATCTATCAACAAAGCTTGACTGACCAAAAGTGAAAAAAATACGTATCTGAAATGTATTCGAATAATAAAAGGTATTTTTGGCACCTTTCAATTCACCTGTGGTGACTACAAAATTGCTGTATTCACATTTAAGTGCAAAGTAGTTCTATCAACAAAGCTGGTAGTGCCCCAAAGTGAAAAAAACACGTATCTTAAATGTATTCGTATAATAAAAGGTATTTTTTGGCACCTTTCAATTCACCTGTGGTGATTTACAAAATTGCTGTATTAAAAATTTAACTGAAAAAGTAGATCTATCAACAAAGCTGGCCTGCGCCAAAGTGAAAAAACACATATCTGAAATGTATTCGGATAATAAAAGGGTATTTTTGGCACCTTTCAATTCACCTGGGGTGACTACAAAATTGCTTTTATTCACATTTAAGTGCAAGGTGCCTCAATAAACAAAGCTGTATGCGCCAAAGTGAAAAAACACGTATCTGAAAATGTATTCGGATAATAAAAGGTATTTTTGGCACCTTTCAATTCACCTGTGGTAAACTACAAAATTGCTGTATTCACATTTAACTGCAAAGTAGCTCTATCACAAAGCTGTAGTGCGCCAAAGTGAAAAAACACGTATCTGAAATGTATTGGGATAAAAAAAGGGTATTTTTTGCCACCTTTCAATTCACCTGTGGTGACTACAAAATTGCTGTATTCACATTTAAGTGCAAGGTGCCTCAATGAACAAAGCTGTATTTGCGCCAAAGTGAAAAAACACGTATCTGAAAGGGTATTCGGATAATAAAAGGTATTTTTTGGCACCTATCACCTGTGGTGAACTACAAAATTGCTGTATTCACATTTAAGTGCAAGGTGCCTCAATGAACAAAGCTGTAATGCGCCAAAGAGAAAAAACACGTACTGAATGTTTCGGATAATAAAAGGTATTTTGGCACCTATAAACCCTGTTGCGACTACAAAATTGCTGATTCTAATTTAACGCAAGGGTGGCTATATCAACAAAGCTGGAATGGGCAAAATTGAAAAAGAACACCTTCTGAAATGTATACGATAATAAAAGTGGAGTTTTGCACCTAACAAAGAGCCCTTTCAGTTACTAGAAAAGATGTGTATCCTAATATAAGTTAAAGGCTGCCCAATATCCAGGAAATATTTCAATAGAAAACTGTTATATAAAAAGCTATTGCAGTGCAATTCTACACTAATCTTGGTGAACTATATCCAGTATTCTTTAAAGAGCTTGTCTGTGTTCGCCCGCGGGACCTCCCCTCCCCCGCTCCCCGCTGTGACTTTACAGCGGTAGATGCTCCTTTAAAATTCTCTACCTAACTACATAAAATCTTCCAAAATTTTGACTAACTAATTTTGTAAGGACCCACAGCTAACAGTAAGCTTTCTCTGTAAAGAAATAGAAAATTCACTGAGCTGTTTGGACACGGGAAAGAGCGCACCCCCAAACTGCTATGAGACACGGGACAGACACTATCATGAACGGGAAAAGGGCTGTTCTATGTAAAACGAGGTCTGTGATTTTTCCAGCCAATCGCAACCATACACATCCCAGTCATGACGTTCACACACACATCTCACCCTGCTCTATTCTGTAATCTGATTTGCTGGCTGCCAAAATGACAGGAAGCGCCGAAAATGGCGCAATATTAATAGATAAAGCACAGATTTTAACCTAAATTATCGCGTTGATCTAAAAAATCCGATCAACATAAAAACTGTGCCGATTTCAACTTTGTCGATAATAATCGCTCAACACTACATGTGATAAACCCATCCCATCCAATATAATGATTCATACAAAATTATGTGCCAATTAAAAACAGTAACATCATAAGAGACTTTAATAAGCGGGACTCACAACAGAAAGGATGAGAGCATTAAAGGATCAAGAAGTGCAGGGACGTTCAAATTTGACAGGTAGAGAGAGAGACACGTTAAATAGGCTGATGGAGAACCCATTGATTGTTATTAAACCAGCCGATAAGGGGGGAGCAGTCGTGGTCATGGATAGGGTTAAATATGATTTTGAGATGAATCGTCAGTTAAGTGATCAGGATGTATATACTCAACTAATTCGTGACCCTAAGTTTCAGATTATGAAGGAGATTAATGGGATAGTAGATAGGGCTATGTGTGAAAATATTATTGATGCTAAATTGGGAAATTTTCTCAAAATAACATCTCCAGTCACCCCTATCCTATATATACTCCCCAAAATACATAAAACTTTGATTGACCCACCGGGGAGACCCATTGTGTCAGGTCGGGGAACGATTTTTAGTAATATTGCGATTTTTCTTGATAAGATTTTGAGATCCTTTGCCACGACTGCTCCCTTCTACATAAAGGACACATCAGATTACTGGATATTAGGTTACCAGATGAGTATCTTTTGGTGTCCTTTGATGTTGTGTCTCTATAAACCTCTATTGAACACACAGCGGGTCTTTTGGCAGTTTCTAGGGCGTTATCTGACGCGGGGTGTGATCCAAATTACTCGCATTTCATCCTTTCTCTTTTAGAGACTGTCCTCACGAGGAATTATTTTTCTCGTTGGGGACAGGTTCTATTTGCAGAAACGTGGCACAGCTATGGGGTCCAATGTGGTCCACACATATGCTAACATCTATATGGCAGCTGTGGAAGAGGAATGCATATACCATTCAGGTTTTTCGGATCACATCTTGCGTTGGTGGCGCTATATAGATGATGTTTTTTTGATTTGGACAGGTCCTGTGGAAGAATTGGGGAAATTTTTCATTTGTATCTTAATCAATGTAGACCAGATTACAATTTACTAAGGTTGTATCCAAGACATCTTTACAATTTTTGGACACCAAGGTCTATGTGAAAAATATGAGATTAGAAACAGATCTTTTTGTTAAAGAGACAGCTAAGAACAATTTATTGCTCTATGATAGGTATCACCCTAAACATATGTTAGATTCTCTCCCTTGGAGCCAATTGTTGAGGGTTAGAAGGATAGTCTCTGAGGGCTCTAGGATAGAGAAGAGAGTGGAGAGAAATGTGATAAGTTTATCGGGAGGTTACCCCAAGAAATTGTTGGGAAACATAAACACGACTAAAAGGATAAAAAAGGATACTTTTGGGCTCAAGATAAGAAACAAAAAACAACGAATACCCTT
>JAODAL010066119.1:0-17908 GCA_025379985.1 Phyllomedusa bahiana | reverse complement strand
CCATCCAGTTCCCTCACCGGGGGTTTACTATGGGTCTGGCTCAGCGCCACATATACGAGGATGAACAATTTAGGAGGGATCGCAGCTACGGGGGGCACGAAAAAAGGGGCCAATATCCCCAGCTTTTTGCGTAGGCGGCAAAGTAAGAGGGGAGAGTGGCATGGAGGTCTGGGGTGAAGGTCAGCCTGGTTTACCAAGACCGGATGGGACTTTGTGACGATGAAACACAAATAATGTATGTACCGACCGAAACGGGGACCGGGAAAAGGCTTCTTTCTTTCGTCAGGAAAGAGGGGTCAGCTTGCCGGGGGCAGCGGCGCAGAGCAAGGGGGGTTGTGTGGCCGGAGTCAGGGGGTAGCAGCAGTTGGTCGGGAGCCAAGCGGCCACGGGGTAAAAACCCCTTCGCAGGCCCAAAGACAGAGGGGCACAGGGGCTCACGGGGGCAGCGGGGGCAGTAGTCACTCAGTGCGGAGCGTTGGCGGTAAAATCAGCTCTGGGGCGGTGTGGCGTTCTTTGCAAGACCCCGGGAGGAGCCGAAAAGGTATATGTAAATCTGGGGCAGAAAGTGAAGGGGCCAGGGAGCAAAACTTTGGCACAACGGCCCGCGTAAAACACTGCAGCGTCCCCACCCGGGTTGGCCTGGGAGAAACTCTCGATGTGGGGGTCCACCGCCGCTGCGCAGCAGCAGCGGCCAGGGGAAAACCATGCCATTTCAGCAGTAAAGGCCCCACCACCTCTGCAAAGGCAGCTTTTTTCTCTTTGACACCCCTCCCGGTCCAATGCCCTGCTCCTCGCTATCAGGGGCCCACAGCGTTCAAGGGGCGATTGTAAAAGAAACAGTATGCGCCAACCATCCAAGGGTGCAGCAGGGGGGGGGGGGGGGAAAAGAAAAAGGGGGCTGTGGGGGGGGGGGGGGGGGAAAAAAAAAAAAGGGGGGTTTTTTTTTTGTTTAATTTGGGGGGTTTTTTGGGGTCCCTTTCGGCCCACGGGTGAATGTCTTCCTTCCCAGCACACCAACAACTTGGACAGGAGACGCCGCTTTCTCCTCCACGTTGTCAAACAATACTGCTGCTCCTGCGCCAATGTCCTACCTCCTCCTCCATCCACCACACCACCCATCTCAGCCTCCACAAGTACTGCTCCCTCATACCCAAGTGTAGGCACAGGAGGTGTCACGCAGTTCTACACCTAGCTTGCCCGTCGGCCTGAAACGAAGTCACACAGGGGAGGAACTGCTCCGCAGACCATGCAGCAAGAAATCAGATGGTGTTGCTTTCTCCCTCCAACTGCAAATCGGAACCATGGTGACGGACAATGGGGAGGAACATGGTGTCCGCGCAGCACCGTGGAGAGTGATGGTCCAATGCGTGCCCTGCGATGGGTGGCCGCACGTGTATCAATCTTGGTGTAAAAAGTTCCTGAAGACTTTCCACCGATCTTGCAGAACCCCATCTGAAAATGGCCAGGAAACTGTGCAGCACTTTATCCATTCGTAACAAAGCCCAGGAACACCCTCCTCTAGTTGCAGCGGCAGAACGGCCTCCCCCAACAAACGCTCTGATAATGCGATGTTTCCACCCGCTGGAATTCCAGCCCTGCACATGTTGACCGACTGTAAGAACAAGAAAGGCCATTAAACGATTTTTTGATGATCCAGGCAGACCAGAAGTACACCCCTGTGTAACTTTGGATGTCAGCCAGTGGCAGCTCATGCGTGTACAACCTGCCTTTTGTTGAGGCATTCGAGGAGGCCAACTATTTTTCAGTCGCCAGACTAATAACGGAGAATAACGTCATTTCCACTGCTTCATGTCCCTGGAACAGATGCATGAAACATCTGTCTGGGCAGGACTGGAGATGTTGGCCGACTCCATCTCTTAGGCCACATGAGTCCGTGTGGACTGAAATGGAGGAGGTGGATGAGGAGGATGGACATTAGCAAACATTGTCCTGGTGAAATGAGTGGATTTTTCTACCCAGGTGACCAACATAGGAGGGAAATCAGGAGCACTGGAAGGAGGTGATGGAGATGAGAAGACGATGGCCAGATGACTCCCAAAGCAAGCACCGTGCAGTATAACAGTGGAAGATGGAGGCATGGAGCCCCGTCGGAGTCACTTGTGCAGATGTCCCGCACCTCTTATTATGCCTGGCTAGTGAACAGCCGAATAGTCAGAATCCGGCAGAGGGATGACTTCTGGCACGTCCACCCCCCTAGACCCTTCCGCAACGCAGTCCAAATGGGAGCCTTTTTCCCAGCTTATGAGAGGGAAGACAAACTCAAAAATACTATAGGGAATCTCCGTAAATCATTGGCCTGCTGCCTATGTGCGGCAGTCGTCCCTCCTCTGACAGGTCTGGACCGGGGGGTTCCTCAGGCGCTCACGAAACTACTGCCCGCGGCTGGCTGGTTGAAGGATGGGGGGGTAGGAGCAGTACCAGCTCCATCACAGTAACCTAAGTCTGGAGTCCAGCTAATGATCAGCTTCCTTCACCCGCCTAGTGGGGAGGGCAGTCAAACCAGCAGCAGCAACACAAGGACCATGTGAGCATTCCCTGAACCAACATGTTTGGCCTACTTGGACTGCACTCCTGCCACCCCAGTAAGAAGATCCGCTTGACTACTGGGCAGCCAAACTGATGTGTGGCCGCAACTTGCCGAGTTTGCAGTGGAGAAGCTGTCCTCCCGGCCATATGGGGCATCAGAGCGGTGTTAGTGCGGCGGGGCCCATCGATACCCCCAAGGAAACCCGCTTGACCACGGGAAATGTTGAACGTCTGACCTTTGTCAAAGAAGATGAATCATTCGTGGATCGGCCAGGTTTTCCAACACACCAATGCCTTAGGCTCATCCTGGTTCAAACTAACCTGGCCTCAGCCACTATTCTGAATGCCGCCACCCGCCTGATGCCCACCACAATCTGCTGATAGTTTCTCATCTGCCTACCACCGTCTTTACCAGGGACTGGTCTTGCCACCCACCCTCAACACTCTGTCATTGTGCCACTCTATGTGCTACATAGGGCTGCTGAGCTGCTGTTGCTGTTGCCGCCGTGACACCACACTGTGTCATTGTGCCACTCTGCGGCCTGGTACTGTTTTGGCACCGCCAGAATGTCATTGTGGCCACTCTCTGACCCACATGCTGGTGCTCCCCTGTCGATCACCTCCATCTCCTCTGTCATTGTCCACTGCCAGACCTCATGCAGCAGCCCTGGTGCCGTGACCTTCGATCCGCTCTTCAGTCATTGTGCCGCGCTGTGGCCTAATACTATTTTTGCCAACCTGCAGAATGTCATTGTGCCCACTCTCTGACCTCAATCGCTGCTGCTGTGACTCCTGTCTTGCCCTCCACACTGTGTCCATATGTGCCACAGTCTAGACCTCATGCTGCAGCCGTGTTGGCTGCTGCCGTGTCCGCTCCACACTGTGGCCTACTCCTGTTTTTTTTTGCCATCTCCAGAAATTTGTCATTGTGCCACTAGTCTGACCTCATGCTGTGGCCGTGGCTGCCTGCCGTGCCCTCCACACTGTTTTCATTGTGCCACTGTCTGACCTTATGCTGCTGCTGTTCTCCTGCCCGTGCCCTCCACACAGGTGTCAATGTACCACTCTTTGGACCTACTCCTCTTTTTTTGCCACTCCAAATTTGTCATTGGCCACTGCCTGACCTCATACTGCTGCCGCTGTGACCTCCACTGGTGTATTGTAGGCCACTCTGTGCCCTAATACTGTTTTTTTCCCACCTCCATAAATGTCATAGTGCCACTGTCTGACATCATACAGGGCCGCTGCCGTGACCTCCACGACGGTATCATAGTTCCACTCTGTGGCCAAATACTGTTTGCCGCCTCCATAATGTCAGTGTGCCACTGCCCTGAACCTCAATACTGCTGCCCCAGCCGATTGACCATCCAACACTGTGTGATTGTGCCACTCTGTGGTCTTAATCTGTTTTTCCGCCTCCATAATGTCATTGTTGGCCACTGCTGACCTCAAACTGCTCCGTGCCGTGACCTCCACACTGTGTGATTGTGCCACTCTGTGGCCTAATACTGTTTGTGCCGACCCTCCAGAATGCCATTTGTTCCACTGTCTTAGACCTCATACTGCTGCCGCCGTGACCTCCACCACTGTGTGATTGTGCCACTCTGTGCCTAATACTGTCTTGGCCGCCTGCCATAATGTCATTGTGCCACTGTCAGACCTCGATAACTGGCTGCTGGCGTGACCTCCACACGGATATCATTGTGCAACTCTGTGCTAATACTGTTTGCCGCCTCCAATAATGTCATTGTGCCACTTCCTACCTCATACTGCCAAGCCCCGCCGTGACGCTCCTCACAGTGTGATTGTGCCACTCTGTGGCTTAATACTGTTTTTTTTCTCCTTCCGCCTCCATAATGTCATAGTGCCCACTGCCCCTGACCCACATACTGCTCCGCCTGTGCACCTCTCACTGTGTGATTGTGCCACTCTGTGGCCTAATACTTGTTTTTTTGGCTACCTTCCAAATGCCATTGTGCACTGTCTGACCTCATACTGCTGCTGGACCAGTGCCGTGAACCACCACACTTGTGATTGTGCCACCTGTGCCTAATATCTGTCCTTCCGCCTCCAAAATGTCATTGTGTCCACTGTCAGACCTCATACTCGCTGCTGCAGTGTCCTCCACAACGGTTCATTGTGCCACTCTGTGGCCTAATACAGGTTTTTATTTTTTTGTTTTCCGCCTCCATAATGTCATTTGTGCCGACTGTCTGCCCATACTGCTTCTGCCGTGAACCTCCACACGGTATCATTGGCCACTCTGGGCCTAATACTGTTTTATGTGGTGGCCGCCTCCAAAATGTCATTGTGCCATCTTGCCTGACCTCATAACTGCTAGCCCCTCGCCGGTGACCCTCCACACTGTGTGATTGTGCCACTTCTGTTGGCCTTAATACTTTTTTTTTCCGCCTGCCAAAAGTCATTGTGCACGCCCTGACCTCATACAGCTGCCCTGCCGTGACCTCCACACTGTGTGATTGTGCCACTCTGTGGCCTAATAACTGTTTGGCCACCTCCAAGATGCCATTGTGTCCACTGTCTGACCCTCATACTGAGCTGCCTCGCCGTGAACCTCCACACTGTGTGATGTGCCACTGCTGTGGCCTAATACTGTCTTGGCCGCTCCATAATGTATTGTGCCACTGACTGACCCTCATACTTGCGTGCTTCCGTGACCTCAACACGTATCATTGTGCCACTCTGGTGGCCAAAAACTGATTTGCCGCCTCCATTATGTCATTGTGGCCACTGCCTGACCTCATATCAGCTGCCCACGCCGTGACCTCCACACTGTTGTGATTGTGCCACTCACTGGGCTTAATTACTGATTATCCCGCCTCCAGTAATGTCTTTGTGCCACTGCCTGACCCATACTGTCTCCGCGAGCCGTGACTCCACACTTGTGGATTGTGCCACTCTTGTGGCCTAATACTGTTTTGGGCCACCTCTCAGAATGCATTGTGCCACTGTCTGAACCTCATACTGCTGCCGCGGCCGTGAACCTCCACACTGTTGATTTGTGCCACTCCTGTTGCCTAATACTGTCTTTGTCCCGCCTCCATAAGTCATTGTGCCACTGTCTGACCTCACTAACTCGGCAGCTGCCCGGTGACCTCCACCCGTTATCAAAGTCCACTCAGTGGCCTAATACTGATTTTCCGCCCTCATAATGTACCATTGTGCCTACTGGTCTGCCTCATACTGGCTGCTGCCGTGACTCCTACACGGGTATCATTGTGCCACTCTGTGGCCTAATACTGTTTTGCCCGCCCTCCTTAATGTCATAGTGCCACTGCCTGACCTCATACTGCTGCCATCGCAGGTGACCTCCACACTGTGTGATTGGTGCCACTCTGGGCTTAATACTGTTTGTTTCCGCCTCCATACTGTCAGTGTGCCACTGCCTGACCTCATGCTGCTGGCAGGCCATGACCTCCACACTGTGGGTGATTGTGGCCACTCTTGTGGCCTAATACAGTTTGGCCCGCCCTGCCAGAATGTCATGTGCCACTTGCCTGACCCTCATGCTGCCTGTGCTGCCGCCGTCACCGCCTCCACACTCTATCACTAAATTTGCCACCTGAGCTCTATAGCTTGTTTTTTCCAGCTTTCGCTACAATGACCTTATGCAGCATACTTCCCGCTGAGTTTTTTGGTCATTTTATTGGCCCTCTTAAGATGCCCATGGAATTTTATATGAAGCGATTCTAAGAGTCGTCGGCAAGTCATGGGTGCTGAGTCATACAAAAACACAACATTGTATGAAGACCAACCAAAGCTCCCTCTGCATATTTTAAGACATGCGACAACGTTCAACAGCACACCCTGCAGGCTCTGGGCAGCCTTAATAGCTGTTTTGTAACGTGATTCGTGCCGAAGTAATCGGACCGAAACGAATTTTGTCGGAAAATTCGGCGAAGTGACCGAACCGAATTTTTGAGAAATTCGGCCATCTCTAATGCCAATAATTAAAATGATTTCCTTTCATTTGTGTGAGGTTTGTCTGACAAACTACTCAAATTTTATGTGTCAGATTTGTGATCTGTGTGTTTACTATCATTTAAGCCCTTAACAACTGCCCGTCAACTTTTGACCTCAGGTGGTGCAGGTTGTCTGTCTGCAGCAATGCCAAAAGACATTGCTACAGGCACAGGGGTTTTACAACTTCCACGACGAAATTTGTGAAAAAACCCAGAGCTGTATTAAAAGCTTGTTCCTAGACAGTCTTTTTGATCAAAGGGCCCGAAAAGCCTCAGATCCCCAGTGTCTAACCCTTTGATTGCCACAATCTGCGACGGTGACATAATCAAAGGTGATTTCCCTACTTCTTCCCCTGATTGAGTGAGCTGGACTCAGGGTCAGGGCCGCCATCAGTCACTATAACCCGTTTCACCCCCACACACCCAAAAATAAAAGGGGGGCCCCCACCCATTACTAGTTCCTTTTTTTTTTATAATATCAGTGGGCCCCTTTTTGATTAGGGCCCCTGACAGGAGTACTGCCTGAACTGCCTTATTGGTACCCCTGGGCACGGAGCCTGGGGAATATTTATACAGTCGTCCAGGGGACCAAGAGTACCCCCGGTTTTCTTATGTAAGCCTGCAATCAAGCACACTTTTTCTCCCTAACTGCGCCTGTGCATAGCCAGGAGGAAATTTATTTAGCTAGGGGAGTTCTAATAATTAAAAGGGTTTTTAAAAAAGTATAAAATAGTTATCCATTAATGGGATTTAAAAAAAAAGGAAAAAACATAAAATAGTGTAGAAAAAATAATAATTAATAAAAGAAAATTATGTATACATTACACACACAAAATAAAATCCTACACATACTAGGTACCTACATGACTGTGATAACCTGTAGAATTAATCTTAACAGGTTACTTATTGTGAAATGTGAATGGCGTAAAAAAAACAAACAAAAGTGGATTAACACTTTTTTATGTTCATCCTGCAAAAAAAATTTTTTCTTAAAATTCTGCAGTATTTTATATGTAAACTTAATCTATGCCCTCGAAGAATAAAATTTTTGGGATAAAACAATCCCCATACACCATCACTAAAAAAAAAAAAGGATGCAACTGTTGAAACGCTGGGAGGCAAAACCTAAAAAATCTCGTTTGGCCTTTTAAAGGGCCCTTTCAGGGCCCGGGATTAAAGGGTAAAAAAAATGTTGATTTAAAACATTAAAACACAAGACCAAGGGGACACAATCTGGGGGTGAGAAGAAGCAATGTCCGAAAAAAAGTTACGAAGAGCAGAGAGCCGGGAAAAAAATCCCCTAGATGTCTTTGGGAAAAACAACAGAAAAAACCTGCCTGAGACAAACAAGTATCAATCCTAAGGGTGCTTTCACACGGTACATTTTTGGTGAATTTTTTGATGCTTGTTTTGTGCATTTTTTGCAAAAATGCACAGTAATTAATGCTTTGCATTTCTGAAAAAAAAAAAATGGACCAAAAACACACCATGTGAAAGCACCTTAAGAGAAAATACAAAGGAAATAATATGACAGACAATGGGTTGTAAAACTTTTAATGTATAAATCAAGCTTCTAGGAGTTGTAGGTAATAATAAAAAGCAAGTTTATTATTTTAATTTTTTTAGTCTTAACCCCTTAAGGACCTTGCGATTTTTTTTTTTTTTTCACCTTCGTTTTTACCTCCTTGCCTTCCCAGAGCCATTACTTTTTTATTTTCCCACCTACATAGACCTATGAGGGCTTTTATTTTGCGGGACAAGATGTACTTTCTAATGTTATTATTCACTGTACTATAGAATATACTGGGAAACCGCAAAAAAATTCCAAGTAGGACAAATTGTGAAAAAAGTACTTTTGCCATGTTAGCAGGTTTTTTGCTTTTATGGCGTTCAATATTCGGTAAATATAATGTGTTATCTGTATTTTACAGATTGATACGCATCCGCCAATATTAAACATGTAGGGTTTCCGTTATGTTTTGGTACCATAAAAAAATTCCAAACATCTTCTATTTTTGAAATATGCACCGTGGTGCCCTTTTGTGCGACCAATAACTTTTTTGTACTAACACCTACGGATGTCAGTGGGGGTGCATTTTTTGTGAACTGAAGCGTACTTTTTATTGCCAGCAGTTTAGAATGCATGCGACTTTTTTGATCTTCTATGCCGTTCAGCGCACGGGATAAATGATGTTATATTTTTATAGATTTGACTTTTTTGGACGTGGCGATACCAAATATGTGTAACTTTTTTATTTTATTGTTTTTATTTGTAAAATGGGGAAAGGGGGGTGATTTGAACTTTTAATACTTTTTTTTGTACTTTAAAACTTTATTTATTTATTTATTTATTTTTACTTTAAAGGGGTTGTCTCGCTACAAAGTGAATAGGGACTTTCAAATGTTAAGCAGGAAACAAGCTATAAAGAGCATTTTCCACATATCTCGGGGCATTGTTCTTGTTTTCCCTAAAGAGATACAAGTGAATTTATTACCTCCATGGCTATTTCAGTTCCCTCAGTAACCGACCTGTAAACAAATCTCCCAGGGCTGTTTGTTCAATGAGATAACAGAGAGTGAGTCATCACACAGGTCAGCAGTGTCAGTCAGTGTCCTGTGCTGCCAGACAGTAAAAAGCTTGATTTATCTCAAGTAAACAGCTCTGTAATTAGGGCTTTTGTTTTTGGGGATCAGATAATAAAGTCCTGCAAGTAGTTTGAGAAGCTAATCTAATCTAATTAGCATCTGAAAGCAAAAACAGAGCTCAGAGCTGTAAGGAGCTTATGCAAATTAGTCTGAACCAGGAAGTGACAGAGAATTTCTTTCATGCATTCTTTGAAACCCTGTGGGGAGACAACTCCTTTAACATTGAGTCCCCCTAGAGTGCTTGACCACTAGGGGGCACGATCATTAATACAGCTTAATGCATGGCATAGACAATGTCTTAGGCTGTACCAAGATGGCGGTTTCCCCACTTCCTGCCTGGGGCCGGAAGTGCGGCAAACGAGAACATGGTAGCGATGGGAGCCTTCACAAGTCTTCCTGCTGCCATGTCCAGGCATTGGATCCCCGTAGTTACGCTGTGGGGACTCCGATCGCCGTGAAAAACGGTGCGTGGCACCACATTTCATTCATTTAGATGGCGCGGCCATCTTTGCCGCGGCCATCTTTGCCGCGGCATCTAAGGGGTTAAACAGCGCAGGCGGGTAGCGCTGCCCCTGCGTTGGAGAGTTAAGCTCTTTTCCCATGAGCCTTTGTTATATGCAAATACCTAGTAGGGTGTAAAAGGTGATAAATCCCCACACACCTACATGGTGCTTTTCCCGAACGATATACATTACACCTTTTGTTCTCTTCAGTTTTATCCCATAAAGTGCTGCATTTAGGTTTTTTTGTCTAAAATTTAAAACAAGTTTTAAATGCAAGTTTCTAAATGAACTATATAAATCATACTCGATTTTTCCAGTAAACAAGAAATAGCAAGTTACCCATCAAAATATAAAGCAGATGAGACACTGCCATGGCTCAACTTTAAAAAGACCCTGCCATTTGGTCTGTAGCCTTGTGGGCTATGTGGTTGTTTTTGCTCACCAGAAATGGATTACACACATTCAAGTAAAAGCTCTAGGGAACATCAATCCCCAGAATTTTCACATGTATTCAATAATCCTTATTACAAGATATCCGCATTATGCCAAATGTCCATATTTGGAGGGATTTGCTTCCAGCTAAGCAATCAGTCGTATTTGGATATAATTCGGGCCAATTACTCTTTTCTGAGCCATTCAAAAATGGCAATTATGCAAAGCAGATGAAAAAATTAAATGAGAGCACTCCGATAAATGAAATGAGGATTTTAGTGGAGCCAAGGAAGGACTGCGACACACTTGTATGAGCAGCAGCCTCTGTCTTATATTAAGCGCTGTAGTTAAACACTTCCTGCAATCATCCATTGAGCAGCTTAGACTCTACTCAGTGTGGGCACAGAAAGCTGTTATAAATGCCAACAAAAAACTCGATGTGTCCAATATTGTGATGGATTTTTATTCGGATGTTGTGTCTGCATAAATGACGTGTTAAACATTACCAAGAAACTGCTAAGTTTACAAATAATGAACTTGCTGCATTTAGGATGATTGTTGTTAAGTCAGTAATTTGTGTTGAGCACTTGGAGTGTGCTGGGCAGTGTTGGATTGGGGGACCTAGGACGTATCCTACAGGTGTTCTATATGAAAATATTACCTGTTAATTTTTAGGCCTCTCGGACAGAAATGCATTTTACCAAGTAATACAGTATGCAAAACAGAACTGTATGGTGCAGTACGCAATACCAAATGAGTCACTGTTTCTATTTCTGCAGATGACACCAAGCTATGTAGTGTAGTGCAATCTATGGAAGATGCTCATAAATTGCAAGCAGACCTGGACAAACTGAACGTTTGGGCATCCACTTGGCAAATGAGGTTTAATGTGGATAAATGTAAGGTTCTTCATCTGGGTACGAATAATCTGCAGGCATCATATGTCCTAGGGGGAGAAAAACTGGGGGAATCCAATTTTGAGAAAGATCTGGGCGTTCTTGTAGATCATGGACTACAGAACAGCATGCAGTGTCAATCAGCTGCCTCTATGGCAAGCAAGGTATTCGCGTGTATTAAAAGAAGCATGGACTCGCAGGACAAGGATGTAATATTACTGCTGTATAAAGCATTGGTGCGGCCTCACTTGGAATATGCTGTTCAGTTCTGGGCTCCAGTTTATAGAAAAGATGTAATGGAGCTAGAGAGAGTGCAAAGACGAGCAACCAAACTTATAAGGGGAATTGAACTTATTTAGTCTTGAGAAAAGACAGCTCCAAGGGACATGATTAATTTATATAAGTATATAAATGGTCCCTGCAAAAAGTATGGGGAAAAACTATTTCATGTAAAGCCCGCTCAAAAGACAAGGGGAAATTCCCTTCAGCTACAGAAAAAAGGATTCAATCTCCAGAGGAGAAAAGCCTTCTTCACTGTGAGAACTGTAAATCTCTGAAATAGCCTGCCTGAGGAGCTGGTCACAGCAGTAACAGTTGTGAGTTTCAAGAAAGGCTTAGAATGACTACCTGAAACTAAAGATTATTAATACACATGTAGCCATATACAATTCTAGATCAAGTCTGATGGCAACTCTGGGATCAGAAATGAAATCTTCATTAGAGAAGAGTGTTTCTTACTTTATGGGTTTCAAAGCATTCATCAGTCTTGAAACTAGGCTTAAACTCCTTATTGAATTGATGTATTCATCTATTGAATTGTTAGTCATAATTTACATACATTTTCACATGAATGGGGTTTTTCTGAGTTACTTTAATAAAAAATGTTTAGTATCTTCCTGACTTGTTAAAAGAAAGCTTATACTCACCATCCCCTACCTGTGTTACAAAGCTGCTGCTACGCAACAAAACCGTCTTCTTTTTATTTCCAGCTCTAGCCGAACAGAACATCGCCATTGAAGACAATAGATGGTTGCAGTAGTCACAGGACATTGTCTGTCTTTACTATTTTAAAGTGAACTCTTCAAGTGGTGCTGTAAAAAAAATGGCACTGATTGGCTGGACCGGTAAAATTCTACATAACATGTGCCTATATATATGCAGAAGAGATAAACTTGACAAATAATGCACCATGATATTATGGCACAGAAAGTTATCGCAACTTTTCAATGGCTTTCGTTGGGATCTAAGAAAAGATGATATGGAAAGCTGTAATGAAGGATGAGCGAGTGAAATTCGTTTTGAATTTTAGGAAAAATTCTAAACAAAGCCGAATCTCCTGGGGATTCATGGTAACGAATCGTCGTTTTTTTTCTAAAATGGCTGTGTGCACATGGCGTGACATGGGGCAAAGAACTACGGAAGGAAGAAAGGAACGCCCGAAATGCCATGACAGGCAGACATGCAGCCAATCAGCAGCCAGCCAGCTTCTGTGATGTCACAGCCTTAAAAATAGGCCAGCCTTTTTACATTCTGCCACTTGCCACTGTGTCTCTTATGAACATGGATCTCTCTGCAGCAGCACTAGATTGCACTCTGTGCCAAATACTTCTTATTTTATAGTTATTGGGGTGAAATACCTTTCTACTAAACAGTGTGTATGTCATAAACACATATGTTCCTGAACCAGTGTTTTTTGTATTTTTGGATATTGCTCTCTGTGCCAAAGAGTTACTTTTTCACTTATTATGGTGAAATATCTTTGAAATACAGTGTGTGTATTCCTCACATACACACATCTCCATTACAGCCAGTTCAGTCTTTTGAGATATTGCTTTCTGTGCCAAAGAGTTACTTTTTCACTTATTGTGGTGAACTATCTTTGAAATACAGTGTGTGTTTCTCACATACACACATCTCCAATACAGGCAGGTTATTATTTTGGGATATTGTTCTCTGCACCAAAGAGTTAGCTTGTGTATTTGTCATATACACACATCTCTGTTACAGGCAGGTTATTATTTTACATTATTATTACAGCCTGTTCAGTCTTTTGGAATATTACTCTCTGTGCCAAAGAGTTAATTTTTACACTTATAAGGTGAAACACCTTAGAAAAACAGCTTGTGTATTTGTCATATACAAACATCTCCATTACAGGCAGGTTATTATTTTGGGATATTGTTCTCTGGGGAAAATTGTAACTCTTTGATGCAGAGAACAATATCCCAAAATCATAACCTGCCTGTAATGGAAATGTGTGTATATGACAAAAACACAAGCTGTATTTCATAGTTTTTTTTTAGACAAATAAGTCAGTTGGCCGCTGCCTATCTGGGACTGGTATTGCCACCTCCTCCCCACTCTTCACTTGGCCATTATGAAACCTTCTGATGCTGCTTCCACACCATCGCTCAGGTCTACTCATGCTGCTGCTTCTGCTGTCACCTCCAGGTTATGTCACCAACACACTCTCTAGATTGATGCTGCTGCTGCCGCCACCTCAGAATGAGGTCATTGTGCAACTCTCCGGCCTGATGCTCCTGCTGTTGCTGACGCTACCTCCACACTGTGTAATTGTGCCAATTTGTGGCCTACTCATGCTGCTACCACCTTCACAATCTGTCATTGTGCCACTCTGTGGCTTAATCATGCAGCCGCCACCTCCACACTATGTCATTGTGACACTGTGGCCTATTCATGTTGTCGCCACCTCCACACTCTGTTATATATATATTCAGTATATAAGTCCTTGTAGTGGGTCATATCTTGACCTTGGTCAGATCTGGGCCACTTTTCAAAGTACAGGGCCAATTTTATAAGTACAAGGATGAATAAAAAAAAAGATTTTAAACCAGGATTAAACAAGGATTGATAAAGGTAACAGCTACTTTTCCTTTCCTCTACCACTTACAACCTCACAGCCTGCCCCCTTTCACTGACCATGCTTTTCCTGTCCCTCTATAATCTCAACCTCCATATTCCTAAAAAATAATTGCCTATCCCCATACTCCTCTGCCTGGCAATGAGCTCTTCATTCTCCCCCTGCATTTATCACCCTCTCATCTGTCTGTTGCCACCAACCTTTTTCCCCACTTCAATGCCTTCCTCACCAAACAGACCCAACCGACTTACTGTCCTATTCCTACTCCCCCCTTTATTAACCCTCTCTCTGCTCCTCCTAGCTGCTGGGACATATCCCCAAACCCAGGGCCACCTCAGCACATTCCCACATTGCACCCTCAACTGCTAACAGACCATTTCTGCAAACTCCCATAACCCCTGCAAACTTGAAAATCATCCCTTGACCCCTTCCTTCCCTATTTCTCTCTCTGGAGCTCCTGGAACACACGATCTGTATGCAACAAACTCTCCCTACATACATGACCTTTTTATATCACAAAACCTATCATTCCTTGGTCTGACGGAAACCTGGCTGACGCCCTCTGACATAGTCTCCCCTGCCGGGCTCACCTTTAGTGACCTCCAACTTACCCATACTCCCCCCCCTGGCAACAAGCATGGGGGAGGTGTTGGCCTTCTCCTGTCAGACACCTTTTCCTTTTCCCCCACTCCTGGGCTACCTTCTCTAAAACCTCCCCTCCTTTGGGTGCACTCTGTCCGCATCTACGCCCCCCCCAACTCCAAGTAGCGGTCATCTACCGACCGCCAGGCCCTGCCATCGCCTTCCTTGACCACTTCGCCTCCTGGCTTTTTCCACTTTCTTTCCACTGATATCCCCATTTATCTTTAATGGGTGACTTTAACCTCCCCCATTGACACATTTCCACTTCTGCGCCAGCAAACTCCTCTCACTTTCCTTCTTCCTTCGGCCTCTCCCAGGGGACCTCTGGAGCCACTCATAAAGATGGACACACACAGGACCTCGTCGACACCCGCCTCTGCCCCAATCTGACTTCTCTAACTCTCCACACCCTATATCTGACCACAACCTGCTTACCTTCTCCACCATCTCCACCTCACCTGCTCCTCCTGTCCCCACATCTAGTACACCCACGCAGGAACCTACAAAACCTTAACCCTCACACTCTCTCTGACTCTCTTTCTCTCTCTCTAAACCATATCCTCATTTTTATGACCCTGACAACAGCCACTCCTTTCTACAACCACCACAATCTCCTCCACACTCGATGTGGTCGCCCCTCTCAAACACAAACAAACCCGCAAAATCAACAGACAACCCTGGCACACAGACTCCACCAAACAGCTGAGGTGAGCTTCCCGAATTGCTTGAACGTCGCTGGAAGAAACCCGCTCCACCAAATGACTTCACCTCATACAAACAAACGCTACACACATTTAAGTCTGCACACACCTCAGCCCAAACAGGTCTACCTCACCAATCTCTATCCCCCTCTGTCTCACAACCCCATGACACTTTTTAACACCTTTAACTCTCTCCTCCGTCCACCCCAAAACCTCCCCCCCCAATCCTCCTTTCAGCAGACGACTTTCACCCACCTTCTAAACAAGACAACCTCATCAGAGAAAGCTTCACCTCATTGTCCCCTTCGCCCACTTCCATGCCCGCAAAAGTCCCCATCACCACCCCTTCTACCTTCACCCCGCACTTCTCCCCTAACTTGCTTCTCCCCCTGTCACTCATGACAAGCTCTCCTTCTCTACTCTCCAAATCCGACCTCACTAACTGTAACCTTGATCCATTGGCCATCTCCACCCAACCCTGACCTTAGTGCTGTCTCATCCCAGCCCTTGCCCCTCTCTTCAACCCATCACTAACCCCTGGCATCTTTTCCTTTCTCCTTAAAAATGCCCACCATCACACCCATCCTTAAGAAACCAACTCTTGACCCCTCTTGTCTGTCCAACTAAACGCCCCCATCTCAACTGCTTCCATTTGCTTCTAAACCTCGAGCAGCACGTCCATCTTCAAATGTCCACCCATCTGTCCTCCAACCTTCTTCTTGACCCCTGAAATCTGGTTTCCCATCCCTCAACCTACTGAAACAGCCCTAACCAAGGTCACAATGACTATTAACCGCTAAAGCCCCACGTCACTACTCGAATCCTTCTCCTCTTAGGCCTGTCTCTGCCTTTAACACTGTCGACCATTTCCCCCCTGCTACAAATCCTCTTCTCCCTCGGCATCATGGACTCAGCCCTTTCCTGGATCTCCTCGTACCTCTCTGATCGGACGGGTTTAGCGTTTCTCATTCTCGCTCCACCTCCTCCCCTCGACCTCTCTTTGTTGGGGTCCCCAAGGGTCAGTCCTGGGCCCACCTACTCTTCTCTCTTTACACTCTTTTGGGCCCGGGTCAGCTCATAGGGAATCACACGGCTTTCAATACCACCTGTATGCTGATGACACCCAACTTTACATCTCCGGCCCTGACATCAACTCTTTACTGTCCAAGATCCCAGATTGTCTGTCCTCCATATCCTCTTTTCTTCTCCTCCCGTCTCCTAAAGCTTAATGTGAAAAAAACGGAATTCATTTTCTTTCCACCTCCACTCCATCCCTCCACCTGATCTCTCTATTACAGTCAACGGCTCCCCACTCTCACCAGTCCCACAAGTCCGCTGCCTCAGGATAACCCTTTGACTTCCGCTTTGTCCTTCAAACCACCACATCCAAGCCCTCACCTCCGCCTGCCGCCTCCACCTGAAAAATTATTTCACGAATCCCACATTCCTCAACCCCTGACACAAAAAAATGCGTTTCCAAAACCCCTTTCATCCCCCCTGACACGTAACACCTTCTCTGTGGCCTCCCTCTAGAACCTTGCTCCCCTTTAGTTTTGGGCGATTGCATTGGCATGGGAATGATCGATAGCGGCCCGCTATCGAAAAGGGTTTTTTCGTAGGGGAAAAACGTTTTGCCAGACCATTAAAAGCTATGGGAGAGAAACAACACCTTCATTTTACACCCAAAAAAGGCGGGGGAGAAACTGAAAAATAACATCCACAACATCAAATGGGTACGTCTACATCTTAGAACACCTTAGGTTATAAAAGTCACAAAAATAAAGTCACAGACCATTTTCTATCCCTGTCTTTTACCACGCCTGACCCTTAAACCCCATCACCCCCACAAATTAAAAGCGCCAGAAGGGAGTTGTTTTGAAACCATCTGTTACTTTAAAATGGACATTGAATATCCCCGTCCTGGAACGCAGCATGAACCCCAAACCGCTGACCCCCACATTTAAAAAGTGCCACAAAAGGATCTTTCAAAAACCCCCATTTTAGTTGAAATGGGCACTAACTATATTGTCCTGTACCGCAGAAAACCCTTAAAACCTTCTGACCCACAGTATAAAAAAAGGGCCGGGGGAAAAAGGGGTTTTTCAACCACCATTTTATTGAACTGGGCATTGACTAACTGCCTGGGCCCAGCATAGCCCAAACCGCATGACCCCCACATTTAAAAATGCCGGAAAAAAAGGGGTCTTTTACCACCATTTTATTTCACGGGGCATTAACTTAACCTGTCCTGGCCCCAGCCTGAGCCCCAAACCTGCATGACCCCCACATTAAAAAAAATGCCGGGGAAAAAGGGGTCTTTCAACCACCATTTTAGTTGAAATGGACTTGACTTACCTGTCCTGGGCCCCAGCATGAGCCCCCAAACCTGCATGACCCCCACATTTAAAAAGTGCCGGAAAAAAAGGGGTCTTTCAACCCCCTTTTTTGTTGAACTGGACATTGTATTTTCTGTCCTGGGCCACAGATGAGCCCCCCAAAACCTGCATGAACCCACATTTTAAAAAATGCCGGAAAAAGGAGTCTTTCAAACCCCCCATTTTTTTTTGAACCCGGCATTTCTATACCCGTCGGGCCAAAACAGGCCCCCCAAACTTGCATGACCCCCACATTTAAAAAGTGCGGAAAAAAAGGGGTCTTCAACCCCAAATTTATGTTA
>JAODAL010066118.1:0-17909 GCA_025379985.1 Phyllomedusa bahiana | reverse complement strand
ACCCTTATTCCTAAAGAATAGAATGCACTACATACCCGTTAAAGGTGACTTCAAGAGAAAAAAACGGAGTATTTTCGTTCTGGTAGCTTTGGAACCAAATCTTGCATCTGCTTGCCTGGCAAGGACTTAATTTGCAATTGCAAATTTTAAATCCCACTTCAGCCTGGAAAAAACATGTACATATATTGTCAGAAATTGAGCAAAGGATCGCTTTAAGACAGAACTTTTTGGGGTTCCCTTTCCCTTAATATTTTCTGATCTTAAAGCGATCATCTGAAAATGTTATGTTAACTGTGCCCATATGTGAGACCACACATTAGGTACACAGAAGTGTTTTTTTAGTTTTGAAAACTTTAAAAAAACTTAAAAAAAAGGGTTTAAATTTGAAGGAAATAAATTTGCATTTTGCACTGTTCATGTAAAATAGTGAAATAATTTTTTTTTTTTTTGCCACGTACCCAGATTTAAAATTTGTAATTAAGTTAAAAGGTTTTGATTTAAACAGAGACATTTTTAGCAAACTTTTATTTTGTGTCACATATTGTGTTTCTTTTTTATAATAATATAGGGTCTAAAGTAAAATGGGGCTGAAAGGGAACAGGGGCACACAAGAAGGGGGCAGGGCATTAGATTCCACTGCCCACACCAATTATGTCAGGGTAATGGGAACCACACATAGGAGGGGTTCAATTTGTCTCAGACTCCCAAAGAGGCCCTACTCACTACAGTGCAACATATGAGTGACCATGGTAGTACTCCAACCTTAATCTCCACTTAAGCCCCTCAGGTCACCCTCTCAGGAACAAAAACAATGCCCCACCTCAAAAGTGAGTGACGGATTGCCTGAGGTATTATCCCAACAAAAAGTAAAAACCCATTAAAGTTTTAGGGCGACATGTATGAATGGGGCTGCACCAATTTTTGGCTTACTTTGAGCCAAATAAACTGCCGTAGCCCTGTTCTGTAGATGTATAAACCAACCTACACCAAAACTTGGTGTTTTGTACGTCAGACATAACACTTTTGAATGTGTGTTGCACCAGAGTCGTACGATGCACCAAAAATGTGCCAAAGTTTCTTGTGAAACTTTCGTACAAATCCATACCAGTTTCAAAGTGGCATGGACAAGACTAATTTTGTCATAAATCGGGACATATTTATAAAGTGCTGTGAGACACTTTCATACATACTGTTGGATTGTATACTATTAAAAACAGAAATAGAACTGGCAAGACTGCTCCAGCTTTTTATATGTCACCCTTATATACAGGTACAATGTCTATTTACAAAAATACAAAACAAAAGACATACAGTGGGAAAAATAAGTATTTGATACACAAAGAATGGAGAGGTCTGTAATTTTTTATCATAGGTACACTTCAACTGTGAGAGGCAGAATCTACAAAAAAAAATCCTGAAAATCACATTGTCTCATTTTTAAATAATTAATTTGTATTTTAGGGCCCATGAATAAGTATTAACTTTACAAACAGCCCAAACAATTTGGCCTTTACAGACCTGTTAGTTGTTCTTTAACCCCCTTTCCTGACGGAAGGTCATATTAAAATGGCTCTAAAATGTTTTTTCCCTCCTCACCCCTTTGAAAGCCCTAACTTTATTATTTTTCTCCTAATAGACACATGAGGGGTTTTATTTTTAGGGAAAGATGTTTTTCCAATGGTATTTTTCATTTATTACTTAGAATATACTGGGGAATGGAAAAAAATTCTAAATGGGGCAAAATGTGAAAAAAAACGTATTGGCACCCCTGTTTACGGGAGGTTTTTTTAATGGAGTTTATTCTTCGGTAAAAATGATGTATTATTGTTTTTTCAGGTTGATAGCATCCCGCAATACCAAAAAGTATGGTTTCATTTTTTTTTGGTACTGTAAAAAAATTCCAAAATTTTCTATTTTTTAAATTTTCGCCGTGGCGCCCTTTTTTGCGACCCAATAACTTTTTTGTACTAACACCTAGGAGTCAGTGATGGGCATTTCTTTCGGGTAAGTGTCTTTTTATTGCTAGCATTTTGTAAAGCAAAAACGCAATTTTTTGGGGGTTGGAGTTTTTTTTCTTCTACAGTGTTCGTAGGGATAAAAAATGTTATTTTTTATAGATTAGACTTTTTCGGACGTGGCGATACCAAATATGTGTAACTTTTTTTATTATTTTATTGTTTTTATTTGTAAAATGGAGAAAGGGGGGTGATTTGAACTTTTAATACTTTTTTTTGTACTTTAAAACTTTATTTCTTTTTTTTTACTTTAACATTTAGTCCCCCTATGGTGCTTGACCACTAGGGGGCGCGATCGTTAATACTGTCTAATGCATTGCATTAGGGCATTGCAGTGGGGCAAACGGGAACATGGTAGCGATCGGAGCCTTCACAAGGCTCCCCGCTGCCATGTTAGCCCGTCGGGATTCAGTGATCTTATCACGCAGCACCATTTTTAATTCATCTAGACGCCGCTGCCATCTTTGCCGCGGCATCTAAGGGGTTAAACAGCGCAGGCGGGCGACGACGCCCTCCCCGCGCTGAAACCGCCGGGTGCTAGCTGCAATTAGCCGCTAACACCCGGAGGCTATGAAACGGGATCGCGCCGCGATCCCGTTTCCAAGCCGCTTACCGCCGCTATGACGTACTCAAATGTCATAGGTCGGTAAGGGGTTAAGAAGGCCTGCTATTCTGCACTCATTACCTGTATTACTAGCACCTGTTTGAATCAAATACTTATTTCATTATTATTATTATTATTTATTTATTTTAGAGCGCCCTTGGTTCCAGGGAGCTGTACATTCAAGGTGGTTACATAAATAACATTGGTCAAACAAGTACAAAATGACAATAAGTAACTAGCAACTGGTACAGAGGAAGAGAGGGCCCTGCCCGTGAGGGCTTACAGTCTACAAGGAAGGTGGGAAGAGACAGAAGGTGAGGGGCAGACATCTTTGTGGGGTGGAGCAGTGCAACACAGTTAATGTTGGTCATAGGCAGTCCTGAAGAGATAGGTTTTCAGGTTACCTTTGAGGCTAGTGAGAGTGGGGGAGAGTCTGAGGTATTGAGGCAGTGATTTCCAGAGTATGGGGGAAGCAATAAAATACAAATCAAACATGGTACTTGTCCAGAGAATTGACCGATAATACCCCAATAGTAACTTGAAATTGGGCTAAACCTGAAATATCGTACCACCTACTGTATACTCCCCCCTATTAGTCCTAACGCAACCCCGCTATCGGCCACCGCCGCAGACTTTTGTAATACTCTAGTTTTTAAAAATCATCTATAACAGTCTCTTTGCCATCACGGAGCTGTGGCAAAAACTGGCTATATCCCAAGAATGGCCACAGGTGCAGCTATGACAAATGAGAGGGGCATCATGGGAGAGGGGTACCCCACGGCGGGAGAGAATGTGTGAGAAGAAAACCTGGAGACTGAATGGTCGGCTTTGGCAATAATTGTAAGCTCAGGACAATACTGTGATATTGAAAAATCTGGTACTTCATTTTACTTTATTATTCATGACATTTAATGGACAGAAGTCACGTGCAAACAGAATATTGCTGACACAATTTCACACCACAATCGAAACAACCTCAGGTACTTGGGATAAATAATTTAAAATAAGAAATTGTTGGTTTTCCAATGTTGTATTTCTCTGCAATTTTTGTACAAATAATTGTTCTATCTGACTACCTGTAATGCACTTGATTTGCTTTTTGTTCTTGTATTGCATTGGAACTCAATAAAAACAATGTTAAAAAAATACAAAACAATTATTTAAAAATCATACAATAGGATTTTCTGGATTTTTTTTAGATTCTGTCTCTCACAGTTGAAGTGTACCTATGACCAAAATTACAGACCTCTCCATTCTTTGTAGGTGGGAAAACTTGTATCAAGAACTTATTTTCCCCACTGTATATAACACAGAACAGTAAAACAATACAGAAATAAAAGGGATAAAATAAAGAATAACAGACCACTACTGATTGGTGGTATCTCCTTGTTCTGGGCTCATGTGTGTGTTTGAGCCCAAGGTTTTTAATGATACAACAAAACCCACTCAGACCCTTTTCCTGCTGAGGGCACAGAAGGAATGGCTAATTACATGCAGAGAAGTACTAAAAAGGCCATAATTCCAGTTTGTGTCAAAACTCCTCCTTACAGTCTACTAGCCAGAAAATATGACTGCTAGGTTGCAAGCATAAGTTTACAAACCCAGACATAGCAAACCAAAATAGGAAATATTCATAATTTGAACCAGTACTTATTTTTGTAGTTTCTGAAAGCCAGAAATTGAACCCAACTGATCATAAAGTGTAATAAAAGTGTGGTCATTGTACATTATGTAGCAATATGCTAGTAGTATACAAGCAAATTCACCTCTTAGTGATTAATTACCCCATGGGGGCTAAAAAACTAATTTAAAAACAAGAAAACTGCTAAAAAGAAAAAAAGTTTCTAAAATCTAAAAAAAAAAATCTTAGAAGTTCAAAATACCCCTCCTCACATATCATTTATCAAAATAGAAACAATCAAAATGTAAACATAATTAGCATCACCATGTCTGAACTATCAAAATATAATGTTTATCCCGTGCTGTTAACACTATAAAAAAAAGAAAAGATACAACACCTTAAAACCTCATTTCAGCCCACAAAAAACAAGCCTCATACAGTTCCATAGACAAAAAAGTAAATAGTTATTTGCTTCAGAAAATGGAAATGCAAATCAAATTTAAAACCCTTAGAGAGCCGTGCTGTGACCAGCTGCAACCTTGCTTCACAATTGGGACGGTGTTCTCATGGTTGTACTCATCCTTCTTCTTCCTCCAAACATGCCTCCTTGGATCATCCAGATGGTCATATGTGAACTTCAAATGGGCCTGAACATGTTCTGGCGTGAGCAGGGGGACCTTGCGTGCCCTGCTGGATTTTAGACTGTGATCACAGCTCTAATCAAGTCATTGACCAGGTCTTGATTCCTGACCTTTCTCAGAATCATCCTTACCCCATGAGGTGAGATCTTGCATGGAGCCCCAGACCGAGGAAGATTGACAGTCATCTTGTCTTTCTTTAATTTCCTAATAATTGCGCCAATGGTTGTTGCCTTCTCACCAAGTTGTTTGCCTACTTTTCTGTATCCCATTCCAGCCTTGTGCAGGTCTATAGTTTTGTCCCTGGTGTCTTTAGACAGCATTTTGGTCTTGGCCATGGTGGAGAGGTTGGAGTATGATTGACTGAGTGTGTGGATAGGAGTGTTTTATACAGGTAATAAGTTTAAACAGGTGTAAATAATACAGGTAATGAGTGCAGAGTAGGAGGGCTTCTTAAAGAAAAACTAACCGTTCTGGGAAACTCTGAATTCTTGCTGGTTGGTAGGTGATAAAATACTTATTATTAATTATTCAAAAATCATGCAAAGTGATTTTCAGGATTTTTTATGGATTCTGTCTCTCACAATTGAAGTGTACCTACGATAAAAATTACAGAAGTCCCATGCTTTTTTCTACCCCTTTAAGTCCCACATGTCATGTCATGTGCAATCACCTGGTTGTTTAAAAAGTATATTAGATATTATTAGTACTTATAATGTGATCTTTGTGAGATCTGCAGGACTATGTTGTACAGTCCATACAGCCTTCTGTACATTTATGTATAAACACAAACTAATCATGTGGCTTTGGTCCACATTTTCATGAGAATTATACTGTAAGACAGGATCAATTAAAGTGGGATGCAAAAGTATCCATACCACTTGAACTGTTTATCATTTTTAAATGTTACAGGCACAAGCTTATATTTATGTTATTGATTTTTATATGACAGAGCAATGCAATTATTTGTAGAGTGTAAAGAAAATTATATGTGTTTTTCCAATTTGTTGCAAATTTGCAAATTAAAAAACTGAAAAGTGTGGTGTGAAAATGTATTCAGCCCCCTCTACTCTGATACCTCTAAATAAAATCCAGTATGATCAATTGCCTTTAGTAACCTAAATTTAGTAATTTAGTCACCTAATTAGTAAGTAGAGTACATCTGTATGTAACTTATTCTCAGTATAACAACATCAGAGGTTTGTTATAGAACATTAGTGAACAAACAGCATCATGAAAACCAAAGAATACACCAGACAGCTCAGGGATAAAGTTGTGGCAAAGTGTATTGCAGGGTTAGGTTAAAAAAAAAAAAAAATCACAGCCATAATTATGCACACTGGAGCTGTCAAAATAGAATCAGAGAAAAACAGTATCCAAAAATAAATATAGAGTCTAAAAGTTAACTTACCAGCTCTTGGCATCATGTACACAGTAGGTTGAAAAAGTATTCATACCCATTGAACTGTTCTCCATTTCTAAATGTTAGGGCTTGTTCACACAGAGCTTACACCGTTTTACAAGCCCTTTATGGATCCATATTGGTGTCCGCTCAGTCGGTCGCCAAGATGGATCTAACAATTAGCAGTGAGATTCTCCCTGCTCGCTATGAGGAAAGCGCAGCATCGTTCAGATGACAGAACGCAGCTGCGCTCTGTCTCTGAAAGAATTGCATGTCAATTCTTTTCAAGATGGCGCGCAGCTGTGCTTTTGAAAGGCGCAGCTGCATTCTGTCATCTGAACGATGCTGCGCTTTTCACATAGCGAGCAGGAAGAATCTCTCTGCTAATTGTTTGATCCGTCTTGGGGACCGACAGAGCGGACCCCGAGATGGATCCGTAAAGGGCTTGTAACACGGAGTGAAAACTCCGTGTGAACAAACCCTTATATCCACAAACTTACTGTATTTTATTGATATTTTATGTGATAGAGCAACACAAAGTAACACATATTTGTGAAGTGTAAAGAAAATGATATGTGCTTTTCTACATTTTTGCAAATTTAAAAACTAAAAAGATAGATAAAATCCAGTGTCATTAATTGCCTTTAGAAGTCACCTAATTAGTAAATATAGTACATCTGTATGTAATTTATTCCCAGTAAAATTACAGATGTTTTGTGAGCACCTCGGAGGTCTTTTAGAGAACAATAGTAATTAAACAGCATCATGAATACCATAGAACACAACAGACATCTTTGGGATAAAGTTGTGGCAAAGTGTATTGTGGGTTAGTTTTTTTATTTTTTAATTTTTTTTTAAAGTCCAAACTCTGAACAACTTAAGGAGCACTGTTCAATCCATCATTCATAAATGGAAGGAGTATAGCACAACTGCTAACCTACCAAGACATGGCCATCCACCTAAACTGACAGCCCAGGCAAGGAGAGCATTAATTAGAGAAGTAGTCAAGAGGCCCAGGGTCACTGTGGAGGAGCTGCAGAGATCCACTGCAGTTGCAACTGGGCCATATGCTATGGAGTTTTATGATTGCCACAAATTAGAATAGTTGGTTTACCATGGCTACACATGGTGGCGAGTATTCATCCCATTCCTAACCCCAAGTTTCAAGAATAGGCAACTTCACCACAGCCCAATTCAATTGTAAAAACTGTTACAGAGAGCTTATTTTTTATTGTTTACTTCACAGATGAAGTTGCAACTGGGCCATATGCTATGGAGTTTTATGATTGCCACAAATTAGAATAGATGGTTTATCGTGGCTACACATGGTGGCAAGTATTCATCCCATTCCTAACCCCAAGTTTCGAGAATAGGCAACTTTACCACAGCCCAATTCAATTGTAAAAACTGTTACATAGAGCTTATATTTTATTGCTTTACTTCACAGATGAGTGGTGGTCATAATAGCATCGAGCAGTCTGTTTGTTCAACAGCAGTTATCTCTCTATAGCCCATTTATAGTAACATGAATTTTATGGTCCTGAGTAAAGAAAATGTAAGAAACACAGGCCCTGCAGGGAGGTTTAGACATCTTGACACGGCTTTCAAGCAATTCTAAAAAAATGTTTATTCATAATGCATTGGGGAAGATTTATTAATACTCTCTAATACTTATAGATATATAGGGCGACATCTGTGTAACTTGGTATCTACACCCCAACTCTAAATAGATATAGAGGAGTGTATACAACAGTTTGAATGAAAGTGTTATGCGGCCAAAATGTTTGCCGCATAACACTCAACATTGGCGCATACAGTATTATGCACCAAACTTTGTATGGCAATTTTGCACTAAACTGTGGTGCATTCTAGGCGTTTTAAAATATGTCGTGCCAGGTGCACATTGCACCACCTTTGGCCATACACTTGTATATACATCTATAGAACAGTCCCCGGCAATTTTTTGGTGCAATATATGCCAAAAAAATGGTGCAGGTGAGTTCATAAATGTCACCCATAGTATTATACTAATACTAGTAGACAGTGTAAACTTAGACAAGACAGTCTTAAAATGCGCCATACTTATCAAGTGTATGCTATATCTGGTATTTGCTTAAACTATAGTCTTTTTGTACACGGTTTGTTAGGTGGCTTAGTTTGTGCCATCAATTGCGGCAAAATGTTATCAGTTTTTTTGGCATACAATGTCACATGTTAAGCTATGCCCACTTTCACACATAACAACGCTTCTTTTAGTGAGATCATGGCAAGGTGCAGAAGTGTTTAAAAACACATAATAAATGTGATGTATGTACCAGTAATTCGGTGCAAATTGTGTCAGAATTCTGGCGCTGTTGCAATAATAATTGTGCTATCTGGTACTAGTGGTAAATTTGGTTGAGAAACACCAAATTACAAGACCTATAAATCTCCAGCAGCTTTTCAAATTACTAGGAACATTAACAAAACTGACTTTTTTTTAGAAACCAAGGGTGACATGTATGTATGAGGCTGCGCAAGTATTCTGGAGTCCTTTCAGCTCAAAAACTGGCAAACATTATGCGCATTAATTGCAATGTGCCTGACATCGGAGGAGAGGGTGTTCTGGAGGTGTGTCGCACTACGACCGTATAATTCTACATATTTATGACGGAAGGACGGCAAAACTGAACACATTACTGCTGGAACAGACAAACCAAGTGGTTTACCTGAGCCTGATTTGTCATTTTGAATCTAGAAAGCACTAAGTCTATGAACCACAGTAGAACAGGTTCATATATTCAGCCGCATTCTACGCTACTAATGCATGCAAAAAAAATGGCGTCCAGGTGCCAAAAAATATACATGTCGCCCCAAATGTGGTGTTGTAGGGCCAGAATATTCAAGACAACCTCATAAATTACCTTGTTTTAAAAACTGTGCGCCCTCCCCAAAATATTCAAATATTCAGGAAGTTCATTACATATTAAGGAAGTTAATTTTTTACAGGAGTTAAAGAAAACTATATGATAGAGGAAGAGAAGCTGAGCTCTGTGATATTATAGGGTTAAAGAATAGAGGGAGAGAAGCTGAGCTCTGTCATACATAGGGTTATATGATAGAGGGAGAGAAGCTGAGCTCTGTGATATAGAGGGTTATATGATAGAGGGAGAGGAGCTGAGCTCTGTGATATATAGGGTTATATATCAGCTACTTTAAGATGCCCAAACAACAGGTAATAGCATTTCAGGGTAAAACACCTGGTGAAGTAGCGCCAGGTATGGGAAGAATGTGTCGCGGTTGGGAGATATGAGTTTATCAGTTTAAGGGTATGTTTACACGGCAGGTAGCAGACTGGCATAGCAGCAGGTATCAGCAGTATGGGCAAACGTAGGAGCTCTGGAACTAGGACGTCAGTAACGCAGGTAACAGGAACCAGGACAGCAAACAGAGGTCAGAATCAATGTGGGAACATTAACAAACTGACCCAGAGCAAAGACAGGAACTTCCTTAAGTTCCAGGTGGTCAAAGGTCATTGGCTTGCGCACACAGGTTGCTGGCAGCAGCTGGGATCGGAACAGGAGCGAGGACAGGTGAGTAAACACTAGCGGTTGACACCAGGGCTGCAGCAGGGACACTGACTCGTCCGCGGTCCGAAACAGGGACAGCAGTGTGGATTGTGACACAATGTCAATCAGCTACCTCTAGGGCCAGCACAATATTGGTATGTATTAAAAGCGGCATGGGCAGGGATGTAATATTACTGCTATATGAAGCATTGGTGCAGCCTCATTTGGAATATGCTGTTCAGTTCTGGGCTCCATTTTATGTACTTGAGTTAGAGAGAGAAGTGAGTATGTATATGGCCCCTACAAAATGTATGGGGAAAAGCAATAACATGTAAAACCCCCTCAAAAGAAAAGGAGACATTCCCTTCTTCTTGAGAAAAAAAGATTCAATCTCCAGAAGAGAAAAGCCTTCTTCACCACTGTGTATTTGTGGAATATCCTGCCTGAGGAGCTGCTCACAGCAAGAACAGTTGAGGGTTTCAAAAAAGGCTTAGATAACTACTCACAACTTAGTAATATTTATACTTATGTAGCCGTATAAGACGTCTAGATCCAGTCAGTTTGCAATTTTGGGATCAGTTATGAAATCTTCCTTTAGGGTAGATTGGTTCTTGCCTTATAGGTTCCAAAGTCTTCACCAGTAGGCGGAAACAAAGCTAAAAAAATTCCCTTTTTCCCTCTCTTCATATCTTTGATGGACATACTGTATGTTTTTTTCCAACCGCACTATGTAACTGTGTAACTAATGAGCATTACGACCCCACAAATGTTCAGTTTTAGTGCGGTATTGATTATGTCCAGCTTGTTCAACTATGAAAAGACAGTTGTCTATTTATTATACTGTGTTTCATGGTTTTATGAACACACTACACATGGAGTGAAATAGTACCATTCTCAATGAGGTCTAATTTGGTGGTTTATGTAGTTTTGGCTACAGATTTCCTGTATTGGTTTTCAGGTGCTGTAATGCTTTTTTAGACCCTCCAAAGTAAAAGTATCCTGGAAACCTCTAAGAACTGACTGTAATTTATAAACTTTATCCCTTAGCCATAAATACTACAGAAGTAGTAGTTTTGTTTGGGATTTTACTGGTGTTTCAACCTATAATATGTGGGGTAACTAAGCTGTGCAGAAAATAGTGCATAATAGGGTGATATAGTAATAGGATAAATAATAATAAGACTTGGCAACAATTTTTTCCTAAAGGTTTGCTTACTTGAGAAATTAGATCAAGTTTTTCTTATTATAAGGCATTTAGATCATACATGCAGTATTAGTTCAACTGAGCAAAAAGTGTTATGCTGCTAAATCTAGTTTGTACTTTCAGTGCATCTCATATTAGTGTCCAGCAATAATCTGCATTGATGGATTCCGGTAAGCGTGATAACTAGTGATGAGCGATTACGTTGACTATCGTCATCGGGTCGATAGTCGATATCGGCAATTATCAAGACGATTTCCGATAGTCAATAATAGATTATCGCCGATGACCATTAAAGTCTATGGGAGAGGAACAACACCTTCATTCTTACACCCAAACAGGGCTGGAGAAGCTGGAATTTTAAAATCCCCAACAGTCAAATGGATACGTGCTACATCTTAGGCAACACACTTACGTTATAAAAGACACAGAAAGAAAATCACAGACCATTTACTATCCCTGTCTTGTACCACAGCATGACCCTTAAACCTGCATGACCCACAGATTAAAAAGTGCCAGAAGGCAGTATTATTTGAACCATCATTTTACTTGAACTGGACATTGACTATCCCTGTCCTGGAACGCAGCATGACCCTTAAACCTATCTGACCCCCAGATTTAAAAAGTGCTGGAAAAAGGAGTCTTTCAACCACCATTTTAGTTGAACTGGACATTAACTATATCTGTTCTGTACCGCAGTATGACCATTAAACCTGTCTGACCCACAGATTAAAAAGTGCTGGAAAAAGGAGTCTTTGAACCACCATTTTAGTTGAACTGGACATTGACTATACCTGTCCTGGACTGCAGTATGACCCTCAAACCTGCATGACTCACAGATTAAAAAGTGCCGGAAAAAGGAGTCTTTGAACCACCATTTTAGTTGAACTGGACATTGACTATACCTTTCCTGGGTAACCTTCGTCTGTTCAAGTCTTCCTGTACCTCCCTTGTACAATTCAAAGGAATATTTGTATAAGCTATTTTGTACTTCCAAGTTTTTTAGTAGTTTACTTCTAGAAAACACATTTTTAAAATAGGATATAATCCCACCACGTCTTTGTTTCTCTTTATTTTAATTGTATTAAATGGGTTGTCTCACTACAGGATTTGCTAGCTATTTTAAAGATCTTGCAAAAACAAGTCATTTTGCAATGTGTCCATTAACAGTGTCCTACCTATTCCTGTTTTTGACAGCACCATCACCCTTGAGCCACTTTTGACAATTGTGAAGAACAAATGTCTGTTAGAAACCACATTTTTTAAAATAGGACCTGTAGTATAGCTGCATTTCACAGCAAAATGCCCCCAAAAATTCAAAACATGACCCTTGAGCCACTTTTGACAATTGTGAAGAACAAATGTCTGTTAGAAACCACATTGTTTACAATAGGACCTGTAGTATGGCTGCATTTCACAGCAAAATGCCCCCAAAAATTCAAAACATGACCCTTGAGCCACTTTTGACAATTGTGAAGAACAATGTTTGTTAAAAATCAATTTTTTAGAATAGAACCTGTAGTATAGCTGCATTTCACAGCCCCCCCCCCCCCCCAAGCAAAATGCCCCACAAATTCAAAACATGACTCTTGAGCCACTTTTGACAACTGCGAACAACAAATGTCTGTTAACAAACAACCTTTTTTAGAATAGGACCTGTAGTATTGCTGCATTTCAAAGCAGCATGACCCAAAAAATTATAAAAAATGACTTCTAAGCCACTGTTAAAAATTGTGAGGGAGAAATGCCACTTAAAAGCCCCATTTCTGTTCCAAAGGACCATGATTATAGTTGTATCTCACAGCAACATGACCTCAAAACCATTGACAATGCGAAAAATTCTAAAGATAAAATGAGTAAATGGAATACGGTGTTGTCATGAAACCTTGGTGTCTTTTACAGTCTCCACACCGCAAAACCAGCAAAATGATCTTCTGGAAACTGAGAATAAAAATTGCAGTAAGAAATGATCATTTTAAAAAACATTTTTCAAGAGGACCATTTCTGTTTGAAGAGGAATGTGAAGTAGACCGGCAACTAATCGGTGACCTCGGCCATTTGGGGCCACAACATCATCAGAGATCCATGCCTGATTTTTCTTGATGAAAGTCAAACGATCCACATTATCTGTGGAAAGCAGGATGCGTTTGTCTGTAATGACTCCTCCAGCTGTGCTGAAGGTCCGCTCAGATATGACGCTGGCTGCTGGGCAGGACAACACCTCTATGGCGTGGCGAGCGAGCTCGGGCCATTCATCCATCTTGGATACCCAGAAGTCGATTGGGTTTTTGCACCTATGAAATACACCTGCGCCAAAGTGAACTAAACCTAATTAAATTGTTTACGGATAATAAAACGTGGTTTTTTGCACCTATAAATACACCTACAATGACTAGAAAAGTTCTGTATCCTATTGTAAGTAAAAAATGGGTCTTTGAACAAAGCTGGGCTGCGCCAAAGTGAAAAACACATAATTAAATTGTGTACGGATAATAAAACGTGGTTTTTGCACCTATAAATACACCTGCGGTGACTACAAAATTTCTGTATTCAAATTTAAGTACAAGGTGGCTCTATGAACAAAACTGGGCCGCACCAAAGTAAAAAAAAACACCTATTTGAAATGTATACGGATAATAAAAGGTGGTTTTTGCACCTATGAAATACACCTGCAATTACTAGCAAATTTCTGTATGGTAATATCCGTACAAGATGGGTCTTTTAACAAAAATGGCCTGCGCCAAAGTGAACTAAACCTAATTAAATTGTGTACGGATAATAAAACGTGGTTTTTGCACCTATAAATACACCTGCAGTGACTAGAAAAGTTCTGTATCCTATTGTAAGTAAAAAATGGGTCTTTGAACAAAGCTGGGCTGCGCCAAAGTGAAAAACACGTAATTAAATTGTGTATGGATAATAAAACGTGTTTTTTGCACCTATAAATACACCTGCGGTGACTAGAAAAGTTCTGTATCCTATTGTGAGTACAAAGTGGGTCTTTGAACAAAGCTGGGCTGCGCCAAAGTGAAAAACACAGAATTAAATTGTGTACTGTTAATAATAGGTGGTTTTTGCACCTATGAAATACACCTGCAATTACTAGCAAATTTCTGTATGGTAATATCCGTACAAGATGGGTCTTTTAACAAAAATGGCCTGCGCCAAAGTGAACTAAACCTAATTAAATTGTGTACGGATAATAAAACATGGTTTTTGCACCTATAAATACACCTGCGGTGACTAGAAAAGTTCTGTATCCTATTGAAAGAACAAAGTGGGTCTTTGAACAAAACTGAGATGCGCCAAAGTGAAAAAAACCCTAATTAAATCGTGTACAGATAATAAATTGTGAGTTTTGCACCTATCAAATACACCTGCAGTTAGTAGAAAAGATCTTTATCCTAATATAAGTACAGGCTGCACAAAATACAAGCTAATATTTCACCAAAAACTGGCCAAAAACTGTTAATAAAAACCCATTTCCATGCAGGGTCAAAGCAGAGTTCCCCCCCCACCAACACCACCACCCCACCCCCCCCTTTGCAGCTGTACAGCGCTAGATGCTCCTTTAAAATTCTCAGCCTAAGTAACTAAAAACTGAAAATCTCTAAGCTGTGTTCTAATGTTCACAGCTAAAAGCATAGTTGTCTGTGTGAACAAAGAGAACAGTTTCGCTGAGCTGTTTTGAGAGAGACCGAGCACACGTCCTGCTCTTATGATACACAGACACACACCGATCACGAACAGGAACGGCTGTTCTTTGTAAAACGAGGTCATGTGATTTTTCCAGCCAATCACAACCATACACATCCCAGTCATGACGTCGCACACCCAGCTCACCCTGCTATATTCTCTAAGCTGATTTGCTGGCTGCCAAAATGACAGGAAGCACTGAAAATGGCGCAATATTAATAGATTATGCGCAGATTTTAACCTAAATTATCGTGCCGATTTCAGCTTTGTCGATAATAATCGCACAACACTAGTGATAACACCTTCACATTGTGGCAATGCCTTGGTGAAACCATTTGCAATGTTTATCATCGATTGCACCAAGATATGCAGAGAAGAATTCAAAGTGTCAATGCAGAAAATGAATCTTCAGTGACATGTTGCACTTCATGATTTTTTAAACTATAAGAAGGTTGTCAACGAGTTTGATGTAGTTTGCTGATGGATGCCAAGCAAATTTTCAGCAACATCTTTGAAAGATTTTCAAGTGATTTTCTCAGGCCCCACAGCAACTCTTCAAATTGCTGGTCAAATTTGTGGACCAACAGAAAAGCTTTCCTTAAGTTTGGCATCAGTAATTCTTGGAAACATTTATCTTAAATAACAAAAAACCTTTTTCTTTGTTCATTGCTTTCACAACATTTTTAATCAACCCGAGTTTTGTTGGGTTCACAAGAGATTTATGTATCAGATTATTCTGGACTGGAAATTTGCCAGTTCTTCTTAGTGTAATCCAACCCTTTATCACGGTTGTCCCATTCGCATAAGAAACAGTAGTACTTGGTATATCCAAGATGCAATCCAAGCAGTAATCCCACCACTTTCAAATCTGAACAGAATGTTCTTGTATGTGATGCCTTTCAAAATTAGTTCCATGTTTCATGTTTCTTTCATATGTGCAGCATAGCCAGTAGGTAGCATAGCCAGAGAAAACAAAAAATATTTTATCCAGGATCTGTGATTTCTAATTCACTGCACACTTTTACAAATCCCCTATTCTAAAATCTAACTTTTATTTTTAAACTTGATTAAAAAGATTTTTGGGATATACTCACTGGTAGCTATTCCATTCGCTTAGGATGATCTTTCCCTATGCTTGCTCAGCCCTCTTATTCAGTCAATCAGTCAGGGAAGCGTCCCGAAAGGGTCGGCCCGACTATAAATGACTGGCCCTACTGTCCCTCTCTTATGTCTTTAAATTTAATTATTTACCAAGACAAATCTCCATATGTAATTGCCACTCTTTCTGATAAGGTTGTCTATACTATATGGAGATATATAAAATATATACAATAGGGTCCTGTAGTGACTCTTTATGTGTGTATGTCTTTATACAGCATTATCCCATAACTACTGAGCTAGACAAACATAGAGGATGAAAAGACATGGATATGACCCGAAAAAGTCCACCTCTAAGATAGATAAATATAAAGGGTCGACAATCCTTTATACGACCTTAAACGTCTGCCCCGACGCGTTTCCCCCCTCCTATCACACCGAGGGGTTCCTCAGGGAGTCCAGTATAGTTGTATCTCTTGTTGGATGGTATTCATAGTTGTAAGATGATATCCATATTTGCGATGGCTGCTCTGATATATGCAGGTCATATATGCAGGGCATATATCAGAGCAGCCATCGCGAATGGAATAGCTACCAGTAAGTATATCCCAAAAATCTTTTTAATCAAGTTTAAAAATAAAAGTTAGATTTTAGAATAGGGGATTTGTAAAAGTGTGCAGTGAATTAGGTAGCATAGCCAACCAAAGGATGGATTGCACATTGTGCAACAGGACAGCCTTAAAGGGGTTTTATCGCTACAAAGATCATGTATCTGATTATGGGGACAGTAAAAATAAGCACTTTTGTAATTGGGTTGCATTACCTCAGTCACTTGGTTTAGCAGATAAGAGCTTTTCTGTAAATTTGTATTCTGTTTCTGCTGCTGCTCTTTGGGACACGCCCCCTGACCAGACCCTGCCCCCTAGACACGCCCCCTGCACTGTGATTGGCTGGCTGACATTTCATTCAGCCTGTTGGGATACGTCCACAGACAGGAAATGCCCCGGCCACGCCCCCTGTGCTGTGATTGGCTGCCTGCACACTCTGTTTTTTCTCCCCTCTGAGCTGTTAAAATCAATAGTGAAACCAAGGTCTGCTGGCTTCAGTCAGCCTGAATCTCTGCAGACACATGAGAAGCATGCAGGAGGCTGTATAGCTGTCCTCTGCAGAAACATAAGAAGCATGCAGGAGGCTGAGGAGCTGTCCTCTGCAGACATCCTTCTGCTTCTACTGCCTCACCCAGAATGATGATGTTACAGGTCTTCAGTGAGGAGAGACACACCACCTGGGAGGAGAGACACACCTACTGAGAGGAGAGACTCGCCCCTGGATTTCCAATTCAATCTCCGAGAATTAGCTGAAGAGCACGAACAGTTCAAACGATAAAACTCCTTTAACCCCTTCCCGACCTTGGGCGTATGCATACGCCCTAGCGGGAAGTGACTTCCCGCAAATGGACGTATGCATACGCCCTGGCGATCGCGCGGCTTGCGGGTGAGCCGCGCGTGATCGCGCATGGAACCAGCGGTAATTTACCGCTGACTTCATGTCCCATCACCCCCGGCCGGAGTGAGCTCCGGCCGCGGGTGAAAAACGCATCATTACCGCAGCCTGTCATGGCCGCAATAATGAAGCCGCAGGCAGGAGGAGTGAGCTCCCCCTGCCTACGATCGGCGAGGCAAGCGGCAGAGATGCCGCTCGCCTGTCTCCTACCGGACTCCCCGGATGCTTTCTGAAAGCATCCGGGTAGTCTGGTGACGTCACCATGCCCACAATGCATTGTGAGCATGGTGTCACTAGTTGCCATGGCGACCTGTGCACAGCAGTAACGCTGTACACAGATCGCCTCTTCAAACAGCAATCTAACGATTGCTTTTCCCCAGTGGGGATTTGCTGTTACAAATCCTCACTGGGGAAAAGTAAAAAAATGTGAAAAAGTAAAAAAAAAGTAAAAAATGTAAAACACAAACACAAAAAATAAAATTAAAACATGTACACTGCCCTTTTCCCCTTTACAAACCCAATCACCCCAAAAAAAATCAAAAATAAATAAAGTACCCCTATTTTTGGTATCGCCCCGGGGCCC